>CABHPR010150744.1:8818-31051 GCA_902168415.1 Peromyscus melanophrys | reverse complement strand
GGAAGGAGAAGGCGCAAGAACAAAAACAGCCAAGACATGAAACAAAAAGAAAAAGAAAACAAAGACCCCACTAGATATTAAGACATACTTAAAAACCATGAACATTATAAGACTAAAAGTTTATTAGAAAAGTTTAATGCATTACTTCCTGCTTATAACTACTTGGTAAGTCAAATTAATTAATTAAGCATATCAGATTACTTAATACTAGAATAGCCATGTTATGTTGGAAAAACACAGAAATTGACCCTTTTACATGAGAATAAAAAAATATTATTTTTAACAATGGGCATTTCTAGCCCATAGGGGAAAATAATAATTCAGTAAAGGGTGTTGGGATAATTGACTATATACACACTTGGAAGATATAACTTCCAGATGGGTTAAGGACAAATCTAATATTAAAAACATGTTTAGAAACTTGGGCTAAGAAAGGCCTTTGCAAATGAGACTCGCTTGGCAGCCTGCTGTGTGACTTTGAGTACAATATTTAGTTTTCCAAAGGTCCGTGGTTTTAGTGTTGTTGTTGTTGTTGTTGTTGTTGTTGTTGTTGTTTTTAGCAAACAAATATAAAACCAATAGGATAGAGATGAACATTCAACAGAGTAGGTGTAATAACAGAATTATTTCAAAATGTACTCTGATCCATTAACCCAAATCTCACTTGTTACGTGGTGCCTTGTGGCTTGTGGTTTTGTCCAGCTATGATTGATTATCCCTGACCTGAAATTGTGTTTTCCTGAAGCTGGTCACAGCATAGCTGACTCTAATGTACAGATCGTCCCATGTTGAGTCCTGTATCTCAGTGTCCCTGGGAACGGAAGGAAAGCATTCTACATTGACACTTTTTAAAGATTCAAGATTTTGGTTTATGTATCTATGCATGCCACAAGAGTGCAAGTGCCCTGGAGGCCACAAGAGGGTGTCGGATGCCCTGGAACTGCTCTTGTGAGCTTCTGGATGTGTGGTCTGAGAACAGAACCTGGGTCCTCTTTGAGTGTAGCAAAGCAATTAACCACTGAGCCGACTCTCCACCCTCCTTTGATATTTTGTTGCAAGTTCTTAGCCACCATCGTAACTGATAGGAATTCCAACCATGCCCCCATGGTCTGGCATGCCAGGAGGGACACTTAGTCATTTCTGCTTAGTCATTTCCGGGTCATACATTCTGCGTGACCTATGACCCCATGGTTGCGTGATTGCGCAAAGCGCGCTGCGCAGCCGCGTGATCTATGCGCATGCGTGGAATAGCCACGTGGGCATGTGTGCGCAGATGCGGCTTGGCCTCTAAAAGACAGCGCCCATGTTCCCCCGCCCCCTTCACACACATGACCCTTCAGCAGCCCTGATCACATCTATCCTTTTCTCCTTGTCTTAATAAAACTCTTGTTAGTGGATTCTGTCGAGTTTCATGACTTTTTCTCGCAGGGTAAGAGCACCACTAAAAACCATCAGTAACTGCCTGTGAATATGATTGGATCACCAATACAAAAAAAGCCTAGAATTCTGGGTATTCGGTGATTCTTCTCTTTCAAGGATCAGACTGTTAATATTATCTAATTTAATGGTTTGTCTTCAGACACTCCCTCCAATGCCGCACTAAGGGGAAATGCTTTAGCAAGTAGAAGTGAACCTTTTATTTATTTTGGTTCTTTTGAGACAGGGTCTTACTGTGTAGCTCTGGCTATCCTGGAACTCACTTTGTAGACCAGGCTGGCCTTGAACTCACAGAGATCAACCTGCCTCTGCCTCCTCTGAGTGCTGGGATTAAAGGCGTGTGCCACCATGCCTGGCTCAGAAGTGAACATTTTTAAGGTCTCTCGCTCTCTCCACTTTTGATCCTCTTTTCCACCCTTTTGGGTCAGACAAGAATTGTCATATTGGTGTTTGGGCTATTGTTTTTTTTCCTTTCCCAGACAACCAATCCCCTGACAAAGTAACTCTGTATCCCGACAGAGATTGCTACCTGTAGGTAGCAGAATCCAACTCAAGCCAGCTCAAGAAAATGCCTCCAGGAAGTAGCTTGAGCGGCTGGAAACTCTAGGGCTGGCAGGATCCTCCAGCAGAGCTGTTTTCTCCGGCCCTGCCTGACCCTATGGGATGAACTCTTCCAGAATGAGGGAAATTCTTTTCAAGACAAGGGATGAGACTGCTAGACTAACAAATGGAATAGCTGTCTGCACCGGTGACAGAGGACATCTCCTGCTTCAGCACGGCACACATAAGATTGTCTCCTCAAGTTTATCATCTGTATCGGGGCATTGCAACATCACCACATTCTTGTTTTGGTCATGAAGCAGACTGGCTGCGTCTGTCTGCTTCAGTTCCTCTGATATGCATCTGTCATGGGGCAGAGGCAGAAGCAGAGGACAAGTTCCATTTTAATTCTTCCCCAAGTGATTCTCATGAGATACACTTTAAAAAAATAAATAAATAAATGAGTATTTGCTGGTTTGTTTGTGTGCTTGCTTGCTCTTTGAAGTTTTCTTAGGACACAAGAATGTTTGATATTTAAACATTGGGAAAAAATGAATGATAAACTCACTCTTAGAAGATTTGAATTAAAAAAAAAAATCTGCCCAGTTCACATATTCTTGGAGCTACAGAAGGGTCCTAAAGCTTGATGGCTCCTGTCAGAAGAGCAAATCCTCCTTGAGCCCATGGTCTGTTGCAATTGCTCTTGTCATCCGATGAGGGACTGAATTTCCAACGACAGAGACTAGATGAGGGCTCCATTTCCTGTGAAATCAGAATTTGATTGTTCTCCATTGCATCACATAGCTAGGGCTCATTGGAAGTCACTCGTGGTGCTCCCCAACCCCCTCCCCTCAGGAAAAGTGCACAAGTGACTGTCTTTTCCCATTTGTCTGCCTCAGGACAGGTACTGTCTCTGGCATATTAAGTCTGTCCATCCTCTCTTCAGCTGTCCACCCCCCTCCGCAGTCTTTCCCCGCCAGCCAGTCATTAGCTGGCTTTGTCTCAAGAGCCTGCAGGAAAGTGGCTCTTGGTAACCATAGGCAACCGCAAGCCCTCGCTAGCTATGTGCGCCAGCTCTGTGCACTGTGTTTGCAAGGCGCAAACTAGCCCTTAACCAAGGAGGTGGGGAAAATGTGCTTTGAAGGTTTTCTTGTGCACTCACGTCACTGTCTTCCTCTTCTTCCCCGCTTCCCGATGTCTGCAGAAGGACCAGTCCATGGGTGAGATGCAGATCATAGGAGGCGAGGATCTTTCAACACTGGCTGGAAAGGTTTGTTAATGTAACTTCTCAGTAGGCGTACACTTCTGGGGACATCTATGTGACCTTCATGTCAGGTCAGAGCTCCAAATGCATTTCAGAAGCTCTCCTGGGTTTGCTAATTCATGCAAATAGATGTGTGAAGCCCTTTAATGATTTCTCCTCTCCAGAACACAGCCGGTAGAAAGCTTCTAGGCCCCGTGCTGCAGATCAGATCCTTGAGGCTTCCAATTCCAGTCTTATTTCAGACAACAAAAGCCCAGGCCCTAGCTGGGCTTCTTTCTACTCACCTCAGAGGCACCCCTACCCCAAGGAAGCTTTCTCTTTTGTCTGCTTTTCTTCTGTTGCTTTGCAGTGAGCACTGTGGTAAGACATTTAAATGGTTTATTGAAATGTACAATGTGGTGTTGGGGAGGATACTAACAGTCCCACCCCGACACAAAGAATGAAACCTACTAGGTTTGGGGGGGGGGCAAGCGCGAAGGAATACCCTATTTTGATTTGAAGTTCCAAACTTGCCCTTGACTAATTATAAAGTGAAAGGACTATTTGGATTCTAACATAAATCCTGGGATTCCAAGGGAGGGCTGCTTTACAAAGCAGATGATCCTGGTGGAGTGATTTGAAATGCAGATTCCCTGGGAGCAAAGCAACTAGCAATTGCAGAATTTATTCCTCTTCACATATCCTGTTCTAGCCTGACCCCTCCCCCCCCCAGAAACAAACAAACAAACAAAACTTCAGCTTTCTAAGTAGAACGGGTCAGTCTATTACACATCCTCAGACGGGGAAAAGCATTACAGCAGCTCATTTAATAAAAAAAATGTGTATCACAATATTTGGAACGCTACTGAGCTGCATGGACTCTGACTAGAAAACAGTTTCTTCTTCCTCTGAAGACAGCCTAGTGGGTTCCAGGAGTAGTAAACTTTGCTCTGTGGCAACTGTGGTGAACTTGTTAACATTAACCTGTTACTGGGCATCTTTTGACATCTTTTAACATTACTATGTTACAGCAGGAAATGGTCTAAAAAAGCTAAAATACTCGAAGCAACTTCCTGAACTCCATAGCTTTTAACACCCTGGAAGTGCCCTTCTAGTCATTTTAGCTTAGTTCTTTCCACACAGTCACTGCTACACAAGGTCTATGTACTCTTGGTGCTTTTGCTGAGAGGACTGTCAAAATGACAACTCTTACAGGATTCCATCTGGGCTTCCTCTCGACTACCTTTCCATTTTGTTCTGAAGTGATTGCCCTCACAGACAAGCACAGGTGTACCCTCTGAGGGCTAGAGGTGGTGGTGGGAGGGGAGTGACTCCTTACCAGCTGTGGATAGGCAGAAGGCACAGCAGGTCTTGGCTTTGGTGTCTCCTGCTGGAAATTACTGAAAGATCAAAGCGGGGGTGCATTCAGGGGAAAAGGTGGACAGCTAGCCAGGAGTGCATACAAGCAGGAGTCAACATCATCTACCTACTGGCAAGACAGTTTCTTTCAGGCTACCCGACGCTATCTAATTATATCTATATCCTCCTGTTCGTGAAGAAACATTAGTAGAGCCCCTTGGGCCAAGAACTTCTAAGATAAATCAACTGACAAACGCACTTGATTTTAAAGAATGAAGTTCAGGGGCCTAGCTCCCCGCAGAGGGAAAGGCTAGGTAAGCCAGGGCAGACCATGCCCCAACCACCATATCTCCAGCTGGTCTGGGTGTTTATCTGCCTTTTACCTTCTTGGCTGTCTCCCAAGTCTTGACCCTTATTACCCGAAGTATAGTTCTAGGCAGGCAAGTTTTTCTATAAAGAGCCAAATATGAATATTTTAGACAGTGTGGACTAACAACAGGGACTAACTATCCCTGTTGCAGCTATTTGACTCTGTGGTAGCATGAGAGCAACTAGAGGTGATGCTGAAGCAGATGGATGTGTTCCAATAAAGCTTTGTTTACAAAAACAGGCAGGGATGAGGCCTAATGTGGTCCTGGGGCCGTAGTTATTTCTAGGAGCTCGCTGGCTCTAGGTCGGCACCACCTAGGTCCTTAATAGGCCACCAAGGAGCTTATTAGAAATTCAGAATCTCAGGAGCCACACCAGAGCTCCTGATTGTAACCTCCTAGATGGCTCTTCTCACGTCAAGGTTTGCAAGGCACTGGACATTCCACCCCAACCCACCACCTCCACTGAACCACCCTCTGAGCCCAACTTGCTTTCCTGAACTTCAGCCTCTGGTTGACTCTTGCTAGCCTTCCAATCATTCTCCACAAAACCACCCAAGGGGTCTTCTTAAAATACAAATTGGGCCATGCCACTTGCCCATTGAAACCTTTCAATGGCCTCTTAATTAGCAGTTGCCAGACTTAACAAAAACCAGTCGTGCAGTCAAATTTGAACTTCAAATATTTAGTATAAGTATATAGTAAACCTATTTTTTGTAACTGTGTCTTGTGTGGTATTTGGGACATACTTACTATAATGATACAGCATGCAGGAGGGCCTTGGCAGTTGGGCTGAGGTGCCCCACAGGTGAGGGAGACACACCACACAGATGCAGCAGTGGGTGGTATAACAGTGGAAAGTTACTCACACTGTACAGGCACAGCATCAACGTGGAGAGTTTATTTTGGGGGGAGGGTAGAGAGAATAGAGGATGGAGAGAGAGAGCGAAAGAGAAGGAAAGAGAGAGAGAGAGAAAGAGAAAGAGAGAAAGAAAGAGAAAGAGAGGGAAAGAGGGAAAGTGGAGGTGTGCACACCTCATAGTAAGAAAGGGAGGAAGGAAAAGGGGAAGAAGAAGGGAGGGTTTTTGGTTTTTTGTTTTTTTTTTTTTTAAGGAAGCTTTTATGTAAAATGATGTCAGGAGGCTGGGCAGCCCCAAGGGGTGGTTCAGAATGCTAACATTCCTCCATTTTGATTATTATAAAAAGGCGAGTTATGGGTAGCAAGTGAAGGAATAAGGGCACTGAATTCTTTAGACTGCTTCCTACTGTCAAGGGGCAAAGTGGGAGGAGGAAGTTGGGAGTCAGAGTCACACATGGTAGGAGGTGTGAGTGAAGAAGCATTCAGGTGGCTGTCATCACAGAGTCCTCAGGCATCTGTTCCTTGAGGGAGCTGAGAAGGCAGGTTGCTAGGAGAAAAAAAATAGATTGTTATCATGGGCCATCAGGTCTAGTCATGGCAAAAGTGGTAACCGCCAGAAAGAATGGAACAGAGAAGTGCCCTGGTTGTACAGAAGAGGCAAGGGTGAATGAGTGAGACACAAGGGTGAGTATGCCCCTTATTGGGACATCTTGCAACCAGGTGCTGGTTGCTGGGTAGGTGCCCACTTGAGCCTGGAGGGGTGGTACCAGCAGTGAATTGAGGGATGATATGTTCTTTAGGAGTGCAGGAGCCATCACGCCTGCTGTTTCTCTGGAGGTGTGGGTACATCTATCCTGTAAAGGTGTCAGTAAGAGTTAAGAGATACAGAGTCATTTTATGAGTAGGGATGTAGGTGAAATCAACCTGCCAGTATTTGCCCGGTTGGCATCCTCTGTTGGTGGTTGGCATCCTTGGAGCTGGTGCAGGGGCTGGCGTATCTGGAGGACCCCTGTGGATTGGCCTTGGCATGAGTCTGGCAGGAGGAGTGAAATGGCAAAATATGCTGGAAAAGGAGTGGGGTCAAAATGGGCTCTGGAGACTTAGTTTTCATCAGACCAGATTTCTTGATACAGTAGCAGAACTTTTCCCAGAAACCTGCAGGTATCTGTAAGATAGCTGGAACAGATTTATGTCTTGGTGTCATAGCAAAAGGGTTAAAAATTCATAGAAATTTAAGGACTCCTAAGAACTCTTTGTAGTCAATGCTCTATCAGTTTATCAAAACTGCATTTATCAATGCTAAAATCTTGAACCTCCAAAGTTATATCTGGAACCAGTTTATCCTGTACCATGAAGTCTATGAATGAGGCATGCCTGTCTGTACTTTTAATAGGAAACTTAACTAATGAGTTACCAGGGTGTAGCAGGAATCTTAGAGAGTCTTATTAATAAAATCAAACCTGAGCCAGTTATTGGGGTGAACACTGGAAGGTCAGAGAGATAGAACAAGCCACAGCTATCTCACCTTGCCGGATTCTCTGCTGCTCTTGCTTCTTCAGACTGGAGGCCTCTGAGTCCTCATCCAGAATGGGTCTCTGCTGAACTGCTGCTAGAAGCCTGAATGCTTAACCAGGCCAAATGCTTCTCCAGGCCAAATGCTTCTCCAGGCCAAATGCCTCGAGTTTCTTCACGCCTTATATACCTTTCTGCTCTCTACCACCACTCCCTGGGATTAAAGGCTGGCTTTCTGGGATTAAAGGTGTGTATCACCGTGCCTGGCCGTTTCCAATGTGGCCTTGAACTCACAGAGATCCAGAGGGATTTCTGTCTCTGGAATGCTAGGATTAAAGGCGTATGCTACCACTGCCTAACCTCTATGTTTAATATTGTGGCTGTTCTGTCTCTGACCCCAGATAAGTTTATTAGCGTGCACAATATTTTGGGGAACACAATACCACCACACCAGGGTGCTTTGGGGTTTGGCGGAGAGCTGTAAAATTGGCAAGTCTATTAATATCTGGTAATCAAACACTATCAGATCTGAGAAGGATAAGTTAATAAGCAGAGTGAGGCAGTTTTCCAGATACTTAGGCAGCAATCCCAAGTCTCTCCATGGTCATTGGGGTGCACAAGTCTCAGAAGCAGTATTTGCCTTTAGCTAGCTGCTAGGCCCAGAAGATCTGACAGAATTTTTTTGTGGAGTAGGAATTTGGAGAGACTGACCCACCTTGACTTAGCAGCATGGGGCAATCAATCCCCCATTGCTCCACCTTTTCACAGTCTGGACACGATCTCAGCAGCAGTCCAAGGCAGCTTTTCACTTCATGGCTGACCTTGCCATAAGCCTCCAGGTGGAAGTTCTGCAGCCATCCATCTTCTTGGAGAAGATACAGGATGCTGCCAGGAGCTGACTTGTCTCTCTGTCATAAAAAGCTTTTATATTAAATGCCATATTCTCGGATCTCTAAAGGTGTTTGAGAACCAGGGGAACAAAATATGTTAGGTATATCTAAATTAACTTTGAGAGCATATGTAAGTTAAATATGGATATAGAGTTTTCCCAATTAGTTACAGCTTAATGAAGTTAGTAAGGACAAGGAGGCTTACATTCTTAAGCATGAATAGACCTTAGATAAGGAGAGACTTTTTTAAGCCATTAGCAGCAATATCTGCATCTATTACCATTTTAAGGCCCTGTAGTTCTGATCTTTGAGTATAGCCAGATTATAATCCTGAATGATTTATAAAGAAATAATAATTTTTAAGGCCATATAATGCCTCTTTGGTTCTGCATAAAGAAAGTCAAGTGTCTTATCTTATTGCAGAACCATTTTAGTTAATAAATCTATCAATTGACAATTTTGGGTCCAGTTTCCTGGTATATCAATGGGCATTCAGTAGCCATTTCGTCCTCTGTGCCAGGAAGTTTACCTTTAACTTAGCCTTTTATCCTGTTTTGGGAGCAGGGAGCACAAGACAACATTTTTTCTTTCATAACTACTTCAAGCTGAAATGGGGCACAGATGGTCAGAGCCCAGGATTACTGAAAGACTAATCAAAGGTAAGGAGGGAATTTAGGCAATGGGGTATTTATCAAAAGTATATGGTCATCTGACCTAACCATAGAGACAGGGAATAATTACATTTGGCTGGACTGGTCCACATCACATCAGCCTTCAGCAAGTCCAGAGCTCATGGTCCATTGGAACAGGTTGCAGTCAGCAATTGCTGCTTGGATGTGTCTGTCAGCCAAGTGAAAACCTGCTGAAAAATATAGACTAGAGATAAAAGTTAAAATTTATGAACTTATTTGGAACCTTTAGGCCCACAGCCTTAGTAATTGGGAAGTGGGGGAGTTTGAAAACTCAAGCTGTGCTGTTGTACTTATCTGGAGTCTTTTTGACCTCTGAGAAGTGGACCCAATGGCTTCTTTTGATCCTTTGAGGCTTAAATGAATTTTTATTTTACAAAAGGACATAAAAGTTTTAGATGTATTAGTATTACCAATCAGTATTGAAATCCATATCGTAGAAAAGCAGGCAATGGGTATCTGCAAAACAGCAGTAGACTCATACCCTTGAGTCCTAGCAAAATTACAGATTTGTGTTAAAAGCATGTACATTTTTTGTTTAGAGAGAGATTGGACAGAGATGTCTTTAGCCTGATGAGAAGTATAAGTTTATATTTAAAAGACAACCAAGGAAAATTTAAAGTCCTGAGCTTGTGACCCAAACAGTATCAGAATTCTGTTAATGTTAAAATCTGAACTTTTGAAATCTTAATATGACAGTGTCATAGAAGGGGAAAATGATCTGAAGCATTTAAATCTCTCAAATGTCTTCCTGCAATATCAAAAATAAAGTATCCTCTTTTATTTTAAGAGGGAGAAAATATGGCATCATCATAATCAAACCATTATCATCTGGGTGATTTTTAAATTATAAAGTTTAGCTGCCAGAGCAAGGTGTATTCTTGTATATAAAAGCATTGAGGTGCAGCTTTAATATCTTATTAAACAAGCATTGTTTTAATTCCCAGTGTTAATAGTTTTAATTTTAACAGATTTTTAATCATATCTAATAAAATACATTTATAAATCTTAGGTAAGGGAGAATCAGTGTATGTTGAGCAGGACAAAGCTTGCCTCTTCATCTCTGACTCCCACATTGTAGCAAACTGTAAAGCTGCAAGAAATCAAATTTGTTGTAAGTGTATAAGGACAAATCAGAAAGAAGGCCTTGTATGGGTGGGAGGGAGGAAATCTGCCACGTGGTGTGTGGGTGTGTGTGTGTGTGTGTGTGTGTGTGTGTGTGTGTGTGTGTGTGTGGCGGGGAGAAGACTTGGGAGAGGCAAGCCTCAACCACATCAAATATGTCTCTGAAGCCAAATGACCTGTCTGTCTTTGACCTCAATCAAAATGGCACCCCTGACTACAGTGATGGGTCTCTGGTGCCTAACCATGCGGTCACATGGTTTTTGGGTTGTTTTTTTTCCAAGACAAACTGAACAGATAAGGAACAAAGAACCTTAAGCGTTCAAAAATCAGGCAGAGCGGGGTGATGGCGCAGGCCTTTAATCCCAGCACTCGGGAGGCAGAGCCAGGCAGATCTCTGTGAGTTCCAGGCCAGCCTGGGCTACAGAGCGAGATCCAGGACAGGCACTAAAACTACACAAAGAAACCCTGTCTCGAAAAAAAACAAAAAAAAAAAAAAATCAGGCAGAAATACAGTCAAGTGGCCGGACACGTTTGCAGTTTATACACCACCCCTTCCGCTCGGCAGCCGGAGGGGCCTGGGACCCCTAAGCACCCAAGGATCCCCATCCCCCAATGCACTGGCTCTCCGCCCTCCTGTCAGCCTGGGGCCGGGCTCAGGGCCGCACTCATCATCTGTCCTTCTACCCCCCAACCCACCCCACCCCCTGCCCCGACCCATTCTCCAAGTCCGACCAGTTGAGCTGGTCAGGCAAGAGGGACTGGCAGCTGCAGGACAATGTGATAACGCCAAGGTCGCAGGTGGAACAGGCGAACGAGGTCCTGGCGACAAAGTTAAGCGATAGAGAAAAGAGAAAATGGAGATGCAATTACAGATAAGGAAAGGGATAAGGCGGGCCGTTTTGGAGGGTGCACAAGTTGTGGAAAGGGACCTGGTGACAGGTGATAATGTAACTGCTTTGGCCGAGACTGGAGGAGCATGAGGACATAGGCAATAAGGAAGGACTCCAGCAGGCTAGATAGAGGTTAGGTGGTCAGCACATTTTCCACAATGAGGTAGAAGGTCCAACAGACTGACCTCCAGCATCCCAGAGGGTCAGCAAGGACCAATGAAGGCACAAGACAGCCAGTGGATCATCATCTAAAGACTCTGGGCCATGGGGTGCTGAGTAGGCACAAGCTGTCCCATCTCCAGCACCTAGGAACAAGGACCTGAGGGCAGGGCCCGCGTGGTTGCTGATACTAGAATTTTGAGAAACCATGGTCGAGAAGAGAAGAATCCTCACTCATGGAAAATGGCCAGAAGAGAGGGGCTTACTGATAGGATGAAGGATCCCAGCGATCTTCCAGATGGAAGGTACCGGGTCCCAGCGTTTCTCAGACTTCCAGTGGGTAAGAGAAAACGCCAGGGGGAACCTGCCGAGTAATGCAGCACCAATGTAATGATACAGCGCCGCAGGAGGCCTTGGCAGGTTGGGCCAAGGTGTCCCACGGGTGAGGGAGACACACCATGCAGATTTGGTGGCTGGTGGTGTGGCGTGCTGGAAAGTTACTCACACCATACAGGCACAGCATCCACGTGGAAAGTTTATTTTGGGGGGAGGCTAGAGGGAATAGACGGATGAAGAGAGAGAGGAAAAGAGAGAAACAGAAAAGGAGGGAAAGAGGGAAAGCAGAGATATGCATACCTCAAGGCTAGAAAGCAAGGAAGGAAAAGAGGAATAAGGGAGGGATTTTTTTCCTTAAAGGAGGCTTTTACATAAAATGATGTCAGGAAGTTGGGTGGCCCCAAGAGGCAGTTCAGAATGCTAACACTTACCCTAAAAAATTATTCACTGATTACCTGACTTTCAAATATAACTAGGTGTTTGTGGTTTACCTAGCAAGCCTTCATCTAATGCTCCATAAATATGAGCCAAATTCCTGACTGCAATAAGTCGTGCTCGATCTGGCTGGCACCCCCTACCACTTTGTCGTGTACTTCACTGGCCTCATGGCACTGGACCCTCACTACCTAAGTCTTTCCTGCCAACCCCCTGGACAAGCTGTGCCTTCTTCCTAGAACCCACTTTCCTTTTCCTGAACCCCAATATCTCTCTGTACAGCATGACTTCCCTGCAAAGCTGTCAGGAATGGGTACCTGGTATGCTCTTCTACCATCCCCCAGCCCAGTATACATCTATACTCAAGCCCAATTCCCTTAGAGCCCTTTCTGCAATTTACAATTTAGCACTTACTTAGGAGCCCCTTTTTATTTGCCTTTCCCACTAGAAAGTCAGTGTGAAGTGGGCAGAGACCACTGTGTTCACTAGCTCATCTCCAGCATGTAAGCAGCCTGGTCCAGCACAGGTTGGAGTAAATGCTGGGGGAGCGGTGAGTGCCTCATCTCAGGTAGAAATCAGAAAGACAGTTTCAGTCAATTTTGAGCAAGGACATGGCAGAGGGGAATGTTAAATCTAAGCCAATTTGGCAAGACTTCCGGTGGCAAGTGATGGGATCCAACTTGTATTTTAAGAACACTTTGGCTGCTTTACAGAGCATGGTTTGGAGAGCAACAAAAGTTAATGAAGGTAGCTATGAAAGGACACATCAAATAAAAAGAAAAAGAAAAAACAGCTGATTTAGTTTAGGGCTGGAGGAGAAAGGTGTTGAGTAGCCAAGAGGAGGCAAAAGGCTTCAGGATTGATGAAACTTAAAAAGATGGAGGAAGTGAATAGTGCATGGCTGTGTGTGTGTGTGTGTGTGTGTGTGTGTGTGTGTGTGTGTGTGTGAAAACTAGAGCTGGGGGTGTAGCAGTGGTAGAGTGCTTGCCTAGCTGGGGCTATAGCTCAGTGGTAAAGTGGTTGCCTACCTGGGGGTGTAGTAGTGGTTGATAGAGTGTTTCCCTTGCTCTGGGTGGAGCAGTGGTAGATAGAGTGCTTTCCTAGTACTCACAAGTCCCAGGGTTGATTGGCAAGTATTACTGGGGGAAAAAATTAAAATTTTCATTTAACATTCATTCAGGGATGTCTTTTTCCTTATAAAATAAGGACCTTGTGTTACTCAGACTTTTTAGTGCGGTAACAAAACACCCGAGAAGACAAATAAAGAGAGGAAGGATTCATTTTGGCTCACAGTTTCAGAGAGTCCAGTCCATTGGCTCCATTGCTTTCAGGCCTGTGGTGAGGCAGAATATGATGAGTGAAGGGAGGTGAAGGGAGGGTGTGTTCACCCTGCCAGACAGGAGAGGCTGGGTGGGAGAGAGGGAGTCTTCCAAAATAGAACATACATCACTTATCAAAGACATGGCCCCAGCAATCTACTCCTCTAATATGGCGCTACTTCCAAATAGCACAGTGATGAAGTAAGAAGTCCTGTGTCCTCCTGACACAGTCACTTCTCAGTACTGCCACCACCTGGGCACAACACCTTCAACCC
Source organism: Peromyscus melanophrys (assembly GCA_902168415.1). Lineage (NCBI taxonomy): Eukaryota > Metazoa > Chordata > Mammalia > Rodentia > Cricetidae > Peromyscus > Peromyscus melanophrys. The sequence goes on along the minus strand of CABHPR010150744.1, from coordinate 17,615 downwards.
AGGAGCCTTTGGGGACGGCAATTTGTATTCAACCCTTCACCCGTTCAGTCTTGTCTGCCCAAGAAGACTTTTCAAGACAACAAAGAAATCCTATAAATTCCAGAATCTCTTCCCGGTGATGCAGACTTGTGCCTGAGCCAGAGCCAGCTTAAGAGAATAAAGCATTCAACAGCTAATGGGCCCTTGTTTTAGTGGTTGAAGAATCCAAAACTGTAATAAACATCTGCATTGGGTAGCAAGGTTGTTACGGGTCATCATCGAACTTCTGCTTTCTCGTATGCTCACCATACAATCCATCAGTCAGCCAGTACATTTGCATTTATCATGTTATTACCCTACCAGGAATCTAGACATGGCTTCTCTCATTCACTTGCTGAGCACCTCAAGAATAGCTTCCTGAGTCATTCCACAAATCCCTTTCTTTGGAAAGAAGAAGGAGAAGGAGAAGAAGAAGAAAGGTTCTTGGAACTGTAATGATCTTAGAGAGAGGGTGGGGAGTGTGGAAGTAACACAGAGGAAGGAAGAGAAAAGAGAAGCAGACTTAGAAATGGGGGAAGAAAGGGAAAGTAGGGAAGCTGGACAGGGCTGGCCCTGCGTGACTAAGGAAACAAGTCAGGAACTGAACAAGGAAATCATAAAATAGCTGAAAATGTAGCTGGGTTGGGTTTATAGAGTAGATGGACTGTCCCAATAAAGAGTTGAACTTGCTGAGTTTGGGCAGAGGTGACATCATGAAGCTACTTAAGGGGGAAAGAATATAATCGTGCTATAGTGTAGAAAAAAAATCAACTAATTAATATTAATTTAATAAATTAATTAATTTAATATGAATAAAAACTAGAGTGAAGGAAGTGTAAGAGAGAGGAAGGGCAGAGCCATGCTGAGCGTTTGCCTGTGTGTGTAAAGCTGCAAAACAACGGCTGCAGCCCAAATGAGGCCCAGAAATGGTTCTTGAACTTGTTTCTGACAGAAAGAGCCTCAGAAAGCACATGGACACAGCTCCCCACGTTCAGCTGTGCCATGTGTGTTACCAACAGCTCCGGGACCTCTGGGCTCCTCTAAAGATGTTGGAGTTCACAAAGAGAAAGGATTCTGTCTTTCTCTCTCCTTTCCTTTCTTGCCTTCTCTCACTTTCAAGGGAGGCTGGCTGAGTCACGATTCTAAATAGGTCAGGGCTGTGGAACAAAAGGAGCCCTCCCGGTTCTGTTCAGTCACCTCTTGCACGTAAAAGCATTTACTCAGTGTGTTTAAGCTGTCTGCACAACACACTCCTGCTTCCATTTTCTCTTTGCCCAAGTTGATTTAATCCTGGCACTTCACAAAATGTGTGCATCCGTGAAAGCGGGAAGATTCTACTCGTGTGGGAGAGAAACCCCTGAAAGGGTGAAATAAAACCAGAGAAGCAGGGAATCAGGCCCAGATCTGGCAGTGAAGACGCACAGCTGTGCAGGTTCGGTGCAAGATTTCAGGGGACAAGCCCCCCCCCCAATGAGTTTCTAATCAAATGCCAGAATTTGAAACTTGCCAAAATTCACCACCACCCCTCCTTGGCTGCCTTAACTGTTTAAATCACTCCTTTTTATTGCCTCTGACTAGGCCCTGAACAATAGTGGAAATGCCCACTGATGGATGACTCTGGCGATTTTGTGAAAATGAAATGCTGAGCGACATTCCTTTCTCTGTGGGATTTATATTCACACTCCTCCTCACAGTCAGCAGCCACCCTCCAGCCCATCATAGCCATGCCAACCCCTCTGAGGGTGACCACACCCACAAACCCCTGTTGCTGCTGTTGAGATAGTGTGGTGTGTTGATCGCTTTGTGTTTTCAAAGGTTAAAGTAGGAATAGACCGCTTAAGAAAATCGTGTGTTTACATAATTCTTCCCTACCTGCTTGCTTCCTTCTTCATTAGGAAAACTCAATGTGATGGGCTTTGCTCAGATCTCGGAATAGCAACAAAACCACACACTGGAGCCTCCAGAGTCCCTATAGAATTTTCGCCTACAGCCCCCGCAGATTTTTACTGGCTTTCTGGGAGGAAGTGAGCTAGGTGTGAGGAGATGAGTAAGACAGTAATTGGCAAACATCTCAGATTCAGCAATCACGGTTATCAGATGGGAAGTGTTTGGGAGGCACAGAGAGTTCTGAAAAAAATCCCCAAGGTTGCCCACTCAGAAAGTGAGAATTTTAGTAGACTGCTCAGGGCAAATTAAAAGCAGTAGACAGTAATGAAAGGTCGGTTAGGGAAGAACTGCCGATCGTTCAAGATAGATGGAGACGATGTCTCATAAGGAAAATGAGCTATACAGAAAGTGAAAGAAATGAGCCCAAATGATTCATTTACCAGAGTGCTTTCTTTTTTGTCCTCCATCTCCTTCCTCACTCCCTCCTTCCCTCTCTTCCTCCCTCCCTCCCTCCCTCCCTCCCTCCCTTCCTTCCTTCCTTCCTTCCTACCTTCCTTCCTTTCACAGAGTCTTGCTGTATGAGCCAGGCTGACCTGGAACTCATGCTCTTCAGGCTCTGTTTCCCAGGTGCTATGCTTAGGTGTGCACCAACATACCTGGAACACAAGCCTTTCTGGATGGCCTTTTCCTGTCTGTCAGTCAGTGCTCTGGGCTGACCAGAGGAAGATGGGTTACCATTTGTCTCCTAGCCCTTGAGTCTAATCTTGGTGCATGAAAATGAAAGACTTGATTCCCTTAGACACTAACAAATGCTTCCAAGGTTGGGACAATTACATCATCCATACCTTGGGCCTTCATACTGTATCACCCCGTTGTAGAGAGTGGAGAGACAAGAAAGAGGGATAAGAAAGGGGACCTACCTAGCTGTTATAACAATGTGCTGCAAAGACAACTGACCCATTCCTGTAATGACAGCAGTACCCTCTTCTTGGGGACAGAACACATGGTTGGATCACCTTCTCTCGGGCCCCACCTCAGTGTCTGCTGGTGATTGATTTTCCAATGCAGGAACTCTGAGAACACATTCAAAATACAGTAGAGTCCAATGTGTGGTCGAAGATTGTAGAGACAAATAACAAAGGCCACTTTAGGGACAACTGGAAACATTTGAATATGTGATTAGCTTTATGTGAATTTATCATTTTTGTTAGATGTGAGATTTTGGTTATATAAAATGATGTTATGGTAAGTTTAATATTTTTTAAAGTACACAAATGCATTTAAATTCTTTAAAGTTAAATACACTTCAAAACTTAAGAAAAGTTCAGGGCTGGGGTACTGCTTGGTGGAAGAGAGCTTGCTTACATAGCGTATTTTGGGAAAAAAGGAAGGAAGGAGTGACGAGGGAAAATCTCTAGGTTTTCTGTTTTCAAACATGATTTGAATACATTTAAAAACCAAAGTAGCTATATAAAAACGTGTTAGTAAATATATCAGGCTGAGGCTAGAACACTTGCCTGGTATGCATGAGGTCCGGCATTCAATCTCAGCCTTGCAAAAAAGGATTTTTTAATGCATGTATTTTTAGAAATGTAAAGTACCTGGACATATGAGAAATACAGGCGTACTAGCCAGGAAGACAGAGTTCAAAGTGACGACTGCCTCTTAAAGCAACATGTGGAGAGGGGAGAGGTGAAGTGGGAGGTGGCATTTTTCTTTAAAGCCTTTCAAACTGAAAACATGGTGGAATGATTTTGACAATGTATCTCAGGATCAATACACATCCAAGTCCACTTCCTACCTACAGTCTTAGAATTTTGTGGTTAATCTTTTCAAAGATGACTTCTATTTTACATAGTTTCTAAATAGAAAACAGAGGAGGAGAGGGAGAGCAGGAGAGAGAGGAAAGAGAGAGAAACAGACAGACAGACAATTCTTTTCAGGACTCCCTACTTACTTAGACAAGAATGCATACCAACATATTTTGGAAAGAAATTTTTGTTTATATAATTGAACCTAAAAGGGACTGTGAACAAGGAAATTCAGTTAGCCATAGCATTCCCTAAGCATCCTGGTTAGCTAATAGGCTTGGTCAAGCCTCAATCAAACCGAAAATACATGTCCAAGCTAAGTGCTATGGATCGAGGGCAAAGGCCATAGCAAGCCATGTTCAAAATGCTAAAGGGACTCCTGATGGTGTGAGCCTTAGAGGACATGATGGACAGAGCCCCACACATGATATTAATGTGCAGTGGCACGGAGAGGATGCAAGGGCTTTGGGAGTAGACAATGTAGCCTGGCATCTTGATCATAAAATTAATATTCCTTTTTTTTCAAGACAGAGTTTCTCTGTGTGACAGTCCTGGCACTCACTTCGTAGGCCAGGCTAGCCTCTGCCTCCCAAGTGAAAATAAATATTCTTAATAAATAGGTTTAATAAGAATGTCATACCTAAGAGAAAAGTACTACCAGAAAGACATTTCTACATGTTTGACATGGGTTGTAAAATATAACTTTACCAGTGTTCTTGTATGGGGAGGTGACTTGTTAATGTTTTTATCACTAAATCTCTTTTTATCAGATATAAATAAGAAATTTATGGTTTGATCTGATTAATCAAGGATGAATGACAAATCAGGGGGCTGGCACATGTGCCCCCACACATCAACACAAAAATAAATAAGTATAAAAGATTGAAAAGCATAAAATAAAACCCCATTACTTTCAAGGATTATTCTTCCCACTTTCAGTGATTGGAATGGTATATTATTATAGTCATAATTTGGTGGACAGCATTAACATATTACTACTTATCCAATTAATTGGTTGATTTTAATTCATTGATAAGCTTAACAGTCCTTATTCTTTTAAAAAATAATTGTTGCTTCTGCATGCAGGCAACACAGTAGGGTCTGGGAATGGAGTAGTGAACAAGACAAACACAATCCCCCACTACATGACATTTAGAGCCTACTGGGTAAAGAAGCTATCTAACAAGAAATTGGGATGAAATGTAATTGTTTCTTAGGGGAAAGTAGATGAATACCTCGTGAGCACCTAGCAAGGGATCTGGCCATGTCAGCAAAAACACACAGCAGGCCCCTCAAAGCTCTTTCGATTACCCACCCCACCCCACCCCCACTCCATTTCTTCAGGGTTGAAAATCCAAGGGTAAATACACCAGGGATTTGGGTGGCTATCTGGGAATAGGGCTGTCACAGTTAAGTATATGATCATCTGCTGAGGTCCATTAATGATGTAGTTTATGTTGGCTGGCTTTCCTCCTGGTGAGCTTGGCATCCCAAAGATTGGAGACAGAGGGACATGGCACTATTGAGATGTCATAATTTTATGGACAGTTGCTTCAAGCAGACAACAAGGTCTGACATGAGCCTGCTACTAACCTGAATAAAGACAATAAAATTGCAACACCGAGTAATTCCACAGGGAGGTTAAAATGAATATGGGATACTTAGATTTCCTCTAATTGTTTGGACTTGTAGGATGGGGAAGATCTACTAAGCACATTATGAAATTCTAACTGTCAGCAAAACTTGCACTTATCTTGTGACCCAAGCTTATTCTGAAATGTTTTTTTGTCTTTTTATTTCCCTCCAGAATGTCCTCATTGTTGAGGTAAGCTGGCCTTTCCTTTTCAGTATTGGAAGTTGTAAGAATCCAATAGTGAATTTTAAAATCCTTGCCTTATTTACCAAATTGGCCAAGTATTGAGTCCCCACTGTGTGTGGCTCTTCAAATGTGCTTAACAGAAGCCAACTATAGCCACTAGATTCAAATAATTCAAAATCAACACTTTAATAATGACTATTTGATAGTTGGTCCTGTTTTATATCCAATCTCACATACGTCTTGATCGGTTCTTTTGTGGATTTATGAGCCAGACAATTGTAGGGAGAGTAAACTAGCTTGTAGAACCAGTCAGTATGTGTACTGTTATTTATTTAACAGGAAAAGCAAGGCTAGAATTCTCCTTACCTAATGACCTCTAATCCACTCTCAAGCCTGAAAAACCATAAATTCAATCAATTAACATGACAATGTAAGGAAAAGTTATGGGTTTTGGGGGATGGTGGGTCTTTGGTTGTTTTGGTTTTGCTTTTCTGTTACAAAAGAAACAGAAAGGCTGTCTTGTGAGTGTGGCAGACCCCCACAGTAAACAGCCATGCTCCCTCAAGAGCACACCTGTCTTCTCGGCCACCAAAAATCCAGAGGATCTTTTTGCAGTCAGGCTTTTGTTCTACGTTTGTCAGTGTGTCCTTCTGTATGCACAGTTCTGGCTCCACACAACTTAGGGAGTAGATCTTCCAGCCAAATGAGTCGCTGGACCCTGACTAGACGCAGACCTGTTGTGTTCCTCATCAGCGCCTGACAGGACGGTAAATCGCAGCCGCCAGTTCTGTGCAATTGTGCACCCACAGCTCATCAGCAGCGGAGACCCTGTGCTCACTGCAGCCCAGGAGCTCGGAACTCCTGGTTGTCGCCAGCTGCTGCCCAGACACATTTAGCTTCCCAGCCACCACGGCATCCCCTAAGGAGCAGGGAGGCCAAGGAGGTGTTTATCCTTTCAGTGTATTCAGACATACATCCCATGTCCATGAAAATTCATGTGTCTCTTGTATTGTGAAATGTAACCTCCAGGCCAAATTTAGTCCCTGACTCTGCATACAAGAGTCCGGGTACACTCAATGAGGAAGGGCTCACATGCTCTCCTGAGGCTGAACTGGATCCTTCAACACAGCCCAAGGATGCAAAAACAGAATATTCACCAGCATAATCTCCAGCTTCCAAATGATACGCCCATGAACACGTAACTGATTCTGCTTCTTATGTTGACTCCTGTTGGTTGGGTATTTGAAATTAATGTGCATTGTATTAATAAGGAATAGCTCTGCAAATGTAAAGAGCTTTATGTTGCCGAGCGTTTGTATATGTGCAAATTGCTTCGTTGAACTTTCTGCTTTTTGCAAAGGACGTTGTTGGAACTGGGAGGACCATGAGAGCACTGCTCAGCAGCATCGAGAAATACAAACCCAACATGGTTAAGGTAGCCAGGTGAGTCAGACACCACAGTACAGTGCTCTGTCCTTCCAAACAAGACCAAGGGGTGTCCTCTCACAGAACGCTGTGCTGTCCCAAGCCATTGACCCTGAACCTGGGATGCTGTGGTCTGACCGCTCTGACAAATAGCTCATCTGATTGCTAGCCTGAGAGAGAAAGGGGAGAGGAAGGCCCTTAACAGGAGCCCTTCTCCACATGCTTCTGTGAGCAGCTGGGAGAGCCCTCAGCAGTTGCTCAGCACGCTTCCTTTTATCTAGCACAGCGATGCCGCCATGCTGCAGCCACAAAGGCAGGCAGGCATTAAAGCAGGCTGCCATGATGTGCCATAGGCTTGGGGGGAGGGTACACAGCTCAACGGTGTTTAATTCTCTATGTAATTCACATTCCAATTTATTGGAGTTGTTAAATGTTGGGTTGTTTGTTTGTTTGTTTTGTTTGTCTGTTTTTAATGGCAGTTTGTTGGTGAAGAGAACAGCCAGAAGTGACAGCTTCAGACCTGACTGTAAGTGGTTCAGGGTTTGGGGTGGTTTTCTGGTGTTGGTGTTTCATTTTGGCATTTCATGTGAGACTAGTAGTCCTACAAATTCTTTGTCTCCACCACATTGTGATGGAGGCTAGGGCTCCTTGAGGGTCCACATCTTTGTGTTTGCATCTTTCACAACAACTCCATTGTATATATTGGATTTTTTTTAAATTTTGTTTGTTGTATTTAAAAAAAACCTCACTGGTCTGTAATTCAATCCAGGCTACTATACAACTCAGCTTTGTAGCCTAGGCTGGCCTTCAATAGGCATGTACCCTTCTCTTCCAGCTCCCTGAGTCCTGGGGTTACAGGTGTTCCCCTGGTGCATTGGATGCTTCTACTGTTACATTGTTGGATGCTTCTACAGTTACGTTGTATGCAGTTGTCCGTTTTAGGGTGGAGATAGACCTACTCCCCTAGGACTAATTCAGACATTCAGGATCCCTGACTGGCAGCCATTTCCACCAATCAAAGAGGCACCCCAAAGCTTTAGAAGGATTATCCTACCTCCTTCCAGACCCTGCACATTCATTAATCTCCCTGCTACCTCCAACAAAAATTCAGGAACACAGAACATGAGCAAGCAGAGCTCTCAGGATGCTGTGTTCACACTTGACTCAGACATGTGCTCTGGGGACTTTCCTTGTCCAGGGTGCCTTGCTGTCCTCCTCATAGTAAGACTGGCTCTGATACCGGGAGGGACAAACAAGCCACTGGATTATTTATCATTCTAAACAAGCCGTGACTTTTTTTTTTTTAACTTGTGTAAGGCAGACTTCAGCTAAGATTCTCTAACTTGCATTTGCTCTAAAGCCCCTAGGATAATTTGGCTCCAGTTCTCATTAGTAAGATGAAAAACACATTAGACAAAGTAGTAGTATGGAGGGGTCATGAGCCAGGGTCTCTTCCTTCTAAACACACGTGTCCTTTGCGGATTCCTAACTGCACACCAGGTCACCTCTGGGCAGATAGCTAGAGTCCATGGCTTGTTCCTATTGATTACTGGCCTTGGGATCTGGTCTGTATGTTAATAGTATGTGGGGTTATTAAGCAGAAATTGTGTGAGGAAATTTTGTTAATTGACATTGAAAACATGGGGCTGGAGGGATGGCCCATCAGTTAAAAACATACTGCTCTTGCAGGGGATCCAGGTTCTACTCCAGCATTTATTCAAGGCAACTCACAGCCACTTGTCACTCCATTTTCATGGGGATCAGATGTGTCTGGACTCTACAGCCACCTGGAGAGAGAGAGAGAGAGAGAGAGAGAGAGAGAGAGAGAGAGAGAGAG
>CABHPR010150742.1:6460-22180 GCA_902168415.1 Peromyscus melanophrys | reverse complement strand
CTTCTTCTTCTTCTTCTTCTTCTTCTTCTTCTTCTTCTTCTTCTTCTTCAAGTAAAAGAAACAAATCTTTGCCATTATTTCCAGTTTTTTGAGCTAATTTAAAAACTTAAATTGCCTTTACATTTTTTATTGAACAGCCCAGCCAGAATGCAGAAGAATATTAATGCATGATGACTAAGTTCAGTCTCCTATTTTGCAAGCAAGATGAAACAACTCCCCAAAGTAAACAACCAAACCTCCCAAAAGAAAATGTAACATGTATATGTGGGCTGCACAGATCTCAGATTTCAACAGTTAGTAGGGTCATTGTCCCTCTTGAGTATTGTGGGTTAGCATTGGAAACTGTGAAAGCAATTCCTCCCCGAAGATAATTACAGTCCAAATCTGTGACTATGGTTATAGCACATGACAAGGGAAACAGAGTATGCCACTCATCTGACTTTAAAACAGGAGTCTGAACCGGGCTTGGTGACCCATGCCTGTAACTCCAGCATTCCAGAGATAGAGGCAGGAGGATCATGAGTTTGGGGCTAGCCTGGGGTACAGAACAAGACTTTATTGAAAAAGTAGATAAACAGGGGCTGGAGAGATGAGTTCTTACTACTCCTCCAGAGGACCCGAGTCAGTTCCCAACACCCACATCACACGGTCCACGACCTCCTGTAACTCCGGCTCCAGGGGATCCGAAGCACTGCACGCTCACATATGCATACCCTTCCTCTCACATACTCACATAATTAAATCCTTTTTTAAAAAGTAAATAAAATTAGATCAATAAGTAGTATCCTGGCAGGCCCAATGTAAGTGAAAGAGGGAGAGGCAGCCTGAGTTGTTAGTTTCAGAGGAAGAAGGGGTTGGGAGCATGGGGAAGGAAGACAGCATGGAGAAGCTGAAAACATCAAGGAGACAGACATCCCTAGGGGGCCTCTAGAAGGCCTACAGTCCTGCTCCTGCCTTACTGTGAGCTCAGCAGGACCCTCTCTTATCTCTGTGTTTGTCTCTCATTGCTGGGGACTAAATGCAGCCCTTGTGCAATCCAGGCAACTGCTCTTCCCCTGAGCTCCCACTGACTGATCCCCACAAGGCTGGGGCTCCTCACTGGACTTCTCACCTCCAGAACTGAAAGGAAGTGGGTTTGTGTTGCTAAATGCCAGCCTGGCTGTGGCAATGTGTTATATCAGCCATACACACCATAGGCAACCGATTAAACAGTGTATTCCTTATGGCATTTCAAGTGAGTGAGCTGTTAAGGTTCTTCTTCTTGAGAAATAACCCAGATTTTATAAGATAGTTCTCTGATTATTATGGTCTAGAAACTTACACTAGACGCCATGGGTTTCCCCTCTAAAATTTATTTTGGTTTTTCAAGACAGGGTTTCTTTGTGTAGTCCTAACTGTCCTGGAACTCAATCTGTAGACCAGGGTAGCCTTGAACTTGCAGAGATCCTCCTGCCTCTCTGCCTCCTGAGTGCTGGGATTGAAGGTATGCATCACTACCACCTGGCAATTTATTTTATTTTTAATTATGCTTATGTGTGCACATGAGAGCAGGTGATTGTGGAGTCCAGAGACATTGGATCCTGCTGGAGTTACAGGTGGTTATCAGCTGCCCAGCATGGGTGCTGGGAACTGAATGTGGTTTCCTGCAAGAGCAGCGTGTGCTCTTAGCCTCTGAGCCATTTTTCTAGCCCCTAACTCCATAGGTTGAATGAAAAATGCCCATCACAGAATTGCTTTACCTGATACCAATGTGACTGGCTAATATAAAATGTATAGAATTTTCTCATTTTTTTTTTTTTTTTTTTTTTTTTTAAGAAAGGGTCTCACTGATTTGCCTTGGCTAGCCTGGAACTTGCTATGTAGAGCTTGCTATTGTAGACTGGCATTCACTTCCAGAGGTCTGCCTGCCGCTGTCTCCCACAGGCAGAGGTGTGCACCACCACACCATGTTGGAGTTTTCCAGCTTTTAAAAATTTAACATTTTTATTAGTTCTTTGAGAATTTCATAGTACCTAATTTCTTGTAATACGCGCAGTTACCTTCTGAGTCATGTCAAGGCAGTCACACTGTGACATAAGTCACTGCCAAGCAGCTTGAGAACCAGCCCTTCTCTCCCGAAAGCTAAAGTGGTCCCCTCTCTTCTCACTCCGAGGCCACTTTTTCTGCATCCTTACCATTGTCCCCAGACTTCTTACCTTACTCTACACGCTTGTCTTCTGGTTACTTAATGTCTGCTTGTCCTGGGTTCCCTGTGTGCCTTTGTCCTTCTGTAAGTCCAGAGCAAGCTACCCTCATGCTTCGGGGCCCCAGCTCTCCCTGTTCGCTAGACACCTGTGAATCTAAGGTGTAGTTACACTTCAGGAAAAACAACCAGCCAACCAACCAACCAAACAACAACCCCGCAAGCAGGTAGATGAAATCCCATTTTCTCTTCTAAAGAGGGGGAAAAAAAAGGATGGAGGTAGTGGCCACAAAATGTTAGATCAGAAATCTACACGTTTTGGAGAGGGTGAAATTCCTCTTTTAGAAAAAAAACCCAACAGAGTTTAAATGTACTCAAGGTCTTTACAGGTGTTTGATATAGCTCATCTCAAAGTTTCCTAGAAAGTTTGGGTGAGCCTGTCTAAAGTGCTGATGTTTTCATTAAAAGCTATTTTTTGTTTTGTTTTGTTTTGTTTTGAGACAGGGTTTCTCTGTGTAACAGTCCTGGCTGTCCTGGAACTCACTTTGTAGACCAGGCTGGCCTCGAACTCACTGAGATCCACCTGCCTCTGCCTCCCAAGTGCTGGGATTAAAGGTGTGCACCACCACCGCCCAGCAAAAGCTACTTTTGAAGGCATTCTCTAGAGTTCTGTGTTGTATAGACTATACAGTTTGTTAAAGTCTTTCTAAGACTAGACACATTCTTTTTCTTTATATTTACTTTTTATTTTTATTTATTTGTGTGTGTCCCTGGGAGGCCAGAAGAGGATGCCAGATTCCTTGGAGCTGGGGTTACAGGCAGTTGCCAGCTTCCAGTGTGGTGCTGGGAATCAAACTTGATTTCCTGTAAAAGCCTCAGGTACTCTTAAGCACTGAACCATCCTTCAAGCCCCTAGATACAGTAAAATAATATTTAAATACAAAAACTATTACTTAATGCAAATAAATGTGTGTGTGTGTGTGTGTGTGTGTGTGTGTGTGTGCATGCTTTGTGGAATAATATTCTTGTACATTATAAAGATTTATTACTCTAATTGGTTTAATAAAACACTGATTGGCTAGTAGCCAGACAGGAAGTATAGGCGGGGTGGCCAACTAAGGATGATGGAAAGGAGAAGGGCAGAGTCAGGAGTCGCCAGCCAGAGACAGAGGGAGCAGGAGATGAACATGCCATGCTAATAAAGGTACCACCGGCTGGAGAGATGGCTCAGAGGTTAAGAGTACTGACTGCTCTTCCAGAGGTCCTGAGTTCAATTCCCAGCACCTACATGGTGGCTCACAACCATCTGTAATGAGATCTGGCACCCTCTTCTGTATATATAATAAATAAATAAGTCTTTAAAAAAAATAAAGGTACCACCATGTGTTAAAGCTAGATAGAGTTATGGGTTAACTTAAAAATGTAAGAGCTAGTTAGTAACAAGCCTGAGCTATTGGCTGAGCATTTATAATTAATATAAGCCTCTGTGTGGTAATGTGGGAAGCGGCTGCTGGGTATTTGGGAATAGACATTCCGGACAGGAAAACATCCACCTATGTGTACGCGTGCTGAGTGCATGGACCTGTGTCTGCACAGGGAGGCCAGGAGGATGCATTGGATGTCTTCCTGTATCACTTCCTGTCTGCTCCTCTGAGGTAATGGTCCCTTCTAGAAGTTGGAGCTCATGTCTCAGCAACCTCTGGAGACCATCCTGTGTGAGGCACATTTTTTAAAATGACAAATAAAACCACAGAGATCTATGACTCCCCCACGAATTCATTCTTCAAAGCTGGCAAGGAAAATTCTGCCGATCCCAGCAGCCCTTGCCTCTCCTCTCTTCTTGGCCTTTCACTCTTGTCCCATGATTCTGTGCCCCCCCAGAGGTCCCAGGCTCCAGGAATGAGAATAAAGGACGACGGCACGTACATACGAAATCGCCATAATGAAGCCCAGTATTTTATATACTAACTAAAAAAATAATTAAAAAAAAAAACTAAAATGCTTATCAGTTCAAAAAGATTGGGGATAAAAGTGGCGCTGGAGAGATGGCTCAGTGGATGAGAGCACTGGCTGCTCTTGCAGAGGACCTGAGTTTCGTTTTCAGTACCCATGTGCTCACAACTACCCGTAACTCCAGCTTCAGGGGATTCTACACACCTTTCTGACCTCTGCTGGCACCTGCACTTATGTGCTCTCACACACACACACACCCCCCACAAGTACACGTAATTAAAAATAAACTAAATCTTTTGAAAGAAGAATGAAATACGTGACAAAGAAATGATGTAAAAATTTAGTTTTGTTTGGAAAAACAAAAGATACTTCCTTTGTAGTAAGTTATCATGAAGGTGATTTTCCCAAAGCGAAGTTTATCCATTACACTCAGGCTGCTCTGACTGTGGGGAACTTGGCTGCATACTCTGTGTTAGTGGGGTGCGGTGGTTTGGATGAAAGTGGCACCTATGGACCCATAGGGAGTGGCATTGTTAGGAGGTGTGGCCTTGTTGAAGGAGGAAGTGTGTCACTGGGAATGGACGTTGAGGTTTCAGAAGCCCAAGCCAGGCCCATTGTCTCTCTCTCTCCCCACTGCCTGTGGATCCAGATGTAGAACTCTCAGCTCCTTCTCCAGCACATGTCTGCCCACATGCTGCCATGCTTCCTGCCGTGACAATAATGGACTGAACCTCTGAACTGTAAGCCAGCCTCAGTTGAATGGTTTTCTTTATGAGAGTTACCATGGTCATGGTGTCTCTTCCCAGCACTAGAACTTTAACTAAAATGGGGGCTGTGTTCCTGCTTTTTCCTAGTCAATCAATCAATCAATCAATCAATCAATACGATTTTAAATTGGGTCAAACTCGGGCAAGGTAAGCACATGTCTGTAGTCCCACTACTTGGGAGTGGAGGCAGGAAGGCTAACAGGACTTTGAGGCCAGCTTGTTGTAGGTAGTAAGTGCGGGGCCAGCCAGGGCTAGACAGCAAGACACCGTTGCAAACACAACCCAGCACAACAAAACAAACATGTAAGAAAGTATGTGGCTCAGGTTATATTTAATAATAGGAAAACACTAGGAATGAGAGACATTAGAGTAGTTATCATCTCTGGGCTGAGAATTCGAGGCAAACAAAACAAAACAAAACAAAACAAAAACCCAGGGTGTGAGAATCTGAAGTACCTGTGGCAGAGTACCTGTTGGGTGGCAATATAGGACTGTTCATTCCACTCCTGTAATTTTCCCTCTTTCACATGTTATCTTGTTTTATTTTTTATGGTCTGATTGTTTATTTGTTATTTTTAAAATTAATTAATTACTTAATTTCAAGTCAGGGTTTCTCTTTGTATCCCTGGCTGTCCTGGAACTCACTCTGTAGACCAGGCTGGCCCGGAACTCAGAGATCCGCCTGCCTCTGACTCCAGAGTGCTGTGATTAAAAGGTGTGCGCTGCCTCCACCCAGCTTTTTTTTAAAAAAAAAAAAAAAAAAACAACTGTACTTGGACTTAGAAGTAGAAGCTCTTACTGGGGACATCCTGTGTCTCTCGACAATATGCTCCCGGCATCTTGGCCCAAAGTTTAGCACATTCTGCAGCCTCCTCTTGCTTGTTTCTTCAGAACGTTCTATCAGCATCTATGTTGCAGGACGTGGAGTAACAAGACACGGAATCTTGGGTGCTTTGATCCTCGGCTTCTTACCGTCTTTGTTTAAGGGTTTTCTGATAACGTATCGGACATAATCTGCTTTAGAGAGACTGAAAAAACGTTGGATTCTGCTGGTTCTTTTGGAACCCAACCATTGAGGAACAGTAGTATCTGTCAATCCAGGACTATCTTTCTCTCTGTCTCTCATATATATACATATATGAGATATATATATGTATGATATACTATGAGAGATTATACACACACACACACACACACACACACACACACACACATATACATATTAACCAAGTTGAGAACACTGAGACTGACATCTACAATGTGACAGACCTGCATTCCCACTTGTAGTGATAAGTTTTTCCAGTCCCGCCCAGCCTGAGGTCCCACAGCCACTTATAAAATAAATAATCACTCAGAGGCTTAATATTATTTACAAACTGCATGGCCTATGGCAGGCCTCTTGCAAACTAGCTCTTATATCTTAAATGAACCCATTTCTATTAATTTTATGTTTTGCCACATGGCCGTGGCGTTACCAGTCTGCTGGCATGTTGCTCCTTGGGTGGTGGGCTGGTGTCCCTGCCTTTCCCTTTCCTGTCTCTCTCCTTGGATTTCCCACCTGCCTCTAAGGTGCCTTGCCATAGGCCAAAGCAGCTTGTTTATTAACAAATGGGAACAACATATATCCACAGCATACAGAAAGACATCCCCCAGGACCCCCTGTCCAGTTCATGTTAGTCTCTAACCAGAATGCCCTTCACTTATTAGCAGGCATATTCTGCTGTGAGTTGAGATGCCTTGCTTTGTGGGAAAACTTTGTTCATTATTCCCACCACTGACTGGATCACACAACTGTAAACAGAGGCTTTTCTCTGTCCTGCCCTATCCTGTAGCCATTTCCAAATAATCACTCAGAGGCTTGTATTAATTATAAACGCTTGGCCAATGGCCCAGGCTTATTACTAACTAGCTCTTACATTTAAATTAACCCATTTCTATTCATCTATGCATCACTCTGTGGCCCGTGGCTTACTGGTCCTTTGGCACCTTGCTCCTTGGGCAGCTGTCTTACGTCTGCCGTGACTCTGCTCTTCTTCCTCTCAGTTCTCAATTTGATTGATTGTCCTGCCTAACCTTATCCTGCCTCACCATTGGCCAAACAGCTTTATTATCAACCAATGAGAGTAATACATATTCACAGCATACAGAAGGACTATCCCACAGCACACAACCCTTCAACTCTTTACTTAGAGCATCAGTAACTATGCCTATAGCCATGCACTTCTCATAAAAAGTACAAAGTTTAGCCAGGTGGTGGTGGTGCACGCCTTTAATCCCAGCACTTGGGAGGCAGAAGCAGGCAGATCTCTGTGAGTTCGAGGCCAGCCTGGTCTACAGAGTGAGTTCCAGGAAAGGCGCAAAGCTACACAGAGAAACCCTGTCTCGAAAAACCAAAAAAAAAAAAAAAAAAAAAAAAAGGTACAAAGTTTGTGTTCATCCCAATTCAGTAGGTTTCTGACAGATGGTGGCTGGGAAAGAAACAGTCAGCTTCATCTTGACACAGCCCACCACCTAGCAGGTGCCACAAAAAGCTATTTTTTAAAAATCTATTTAATTTTATTTAACATGCATTGGTGTTTTGACTCTATGTGTGTCCGGAAGAGCATCCAGTGCTTTTAATGGCTGAGCCATCTCTCCAGCTCCCGCCCCCCAGGGTATTTTTTTTTTTTAAGATATATGTGAGTGCCATAATGTATGTATGTGCACCATGTGTGTGCAGTGCCCTTGGGGAACAGAAGAGGGCGCCTCATCCCCTGGAACTGGAGTTACAGAGAGTTGTGGGCTGCCACGTGGGTGCTAGGAACTGACTTGGGTCTTTTGCATAAGCCGCAAGTACTTTTTAGAGCTGAGCCATCTCTCTAGCCCCATCTGCTGTTTTTCATGTTTGCTTTTTTTTTTTTTTTTAACATAATACTCTACTTTCCCTTAAGTTGTATTTGAATTCATATTGGATGACAGATATTTTAAAATTAAATGTAGGCATGAGGAGTCAGCGAAGCTAATTATGGAGTACATTGCTGGCGCAGCTGTGCAGAATTAAAAGGTGAATTTCTTTGATTCTCTGGCTCTTTCACACTCCCATGTGGTCCTGTGTGGGAGAGGGATGAGTGGAAGCCATTGTGTGGCGATATTTTGTGTATGCTCTAACAGATAAAGCTTGTCTGGAGATCAGAGTGTGGGGCTAAGCCACTAGCTAACCATAAAGGCCAGGCAATGGTGGCACACACCTTTGATCCCAGCCCTTGGGATCTCACACCTTTAATCCCAGCATTAGGGAGGTTGAGACAGGAAGTGATATGGCTGGGCGGAGAGAAGAATATAAGGCGGGAGGAGACAGGAGCTCAGTCTCTCAGTCTGAGATTTCGTAGAGTTAAGAACTGGTGCCTGGCTGCTCTGCTTCTCTGATCTTTCAGCTCTCACCCTGATACCTGACTCCAGGTTTTTATTATAAGACCAGTTAGGACTTGTGCTACACATTGGTCTGGAGCCTCAGTGGTGCTTTGGGGGTTCTGGCACTTGGAGGAGGAAGGTTGTCGGTCTTGGTAGTTCTCTCCAACCCTTCAGCTCACCATCACCTCTTCTGGTCCCGTAGGTCTGGTGAAGTGAAGAGAAGCACTTCTCTTTCAGCTTCTGTGGGCCAGCTCTGGGTTTGGCAGACTGGAGTTCAATGGTCTGTCCTCAAGTACCGTCATTTTGTTAGTTGCCTGAAGCCTTCCTGGTGACTAGGCACATAGTGATTCATCGGCCTCTACTTGGAGCCACCTATATATAGCTGTTCATACCACATTGTCTTTTCCACTGTATTAGGCTTACGGAAGCTAATTTAAATGTGCTGAGGACCAGGCATGGTGGCGCATGCCTTTAACCAGTCCCAGTACTTGGGAAGCAGAGGCAGGCATATCTCTGTGAGTTTGAGGCCAGCCAGGACTGTAGAGTAAGACCCTGAAAAAAAAGTGCTCTAGTCTATAGCTTACTTAATTGTTTATATTTATCCTCTGACCCAATCAGTCTTCTAAAAATTTATCCTAAAGTGAAAAGACACGGATGCAGGGGAAGACCATACAAGTCTCACAAAGCCTTTAAAAAAGATTTATTTTCATTTTATGCATATGAGTGTTTTGCCTGCATGTAAATAAGTGTACTGTCCAACATTCAGTGCCCAAAAGAGGTCACTGGAGTTCCTGGAACTGGAGTTACAGATGGTTGTGAGCCCCCACGTGGTTGCTGGGAATTGAACCTGGGTCCTCTGGAAGAGCAGCCAGTGCTCTTAACCACTGAGCCACTTCTCCAGCCCCTCACAGGGTTTTCCATAGAAGGAGCCATTAGTGGAACTTCTGGGCTCCAGCTGTGTCCTGATTTATTGCTAAAAAGTATTTCTTAAGCAAAGTATGTAAATGTAAATTGGAATATTTTCCACAGCCTGGTATGACAACACACTCTTCTCTGAAGTTTTGATAAAATACTTCTTCAGCACATTCCTGTTGAACGCCTACTGTGCAGGCAATTGGTTACAGATCTAGGAATTAATCTGACTTGGAATTTTACAGGATTTATTTTATTTTACTCTATTTTTTGGAAACGGGGTTTCCTTATGTAGCTCTGGCTGTCCTGGATCTCACTATGTAGAAAAGGCTGGCCTCAAACAGGGATCTGTCTGCCTTGTATTAAAGGCATGCACACTATACCTAGTGTTTTTTTTTTAAA
This sequence comes from Peromyscus melanophrys, assembly GCA_902168415.1. Classification (NCBI taxonomy): domain Eukaryota; kingdom Metazoa; phylum Chordata; class Mammalia; order Rodentia; family Cricetidae; genus Peromyscus; species Peromyscus melanophrys. Next base: position 12,574 of record CABHPR010150742.1, on the reverse strand, counting down.
CCTAAATGTATTACTTAAATTCTCTGATACTATTGATATTGGGTGATATTGGGGTTCAGAGGACATTCTGAAGAGTTCCACATTCTTCTATTCACAAACACGGAACTGGATAGTGATACAGTGGCAGAAGAAGCAAGGACAGTGTATTAAGAAAAAAATATATATATATTATATACTATATATACATGCTTGGGCGGTGATGGCACATGACTTTGATCCCAGCACTCAGGAGGCAGAAATAGGAGGATCTCAGTGAGTTTGAGGCTAGCCTGGTCTACAAAGCGAGTTCCAGGACAGCCAGGACTGTTACACAGAGAAACCCTGTCTTGAAAAAAACAAAAACAAACAAATAAACAAACAAAACCCAAGAAACAAACCAAAACAACAAAAAAGAAGAACAAAAGGAAAATATACACTACTATAGAAGGAAGAGGGCCGGAAGAAGAGATAAAGGTTACTACATCAAATGGCTGCCCTGCTGTGTGTGTGCGCACAGTATGCATGCCTATGCATATGAAGTCCAGAGACCGACCTCAAGTGTGGTTCCTCAGCTGTTTATTTCTCAGAAAGGGTCTTTCACTGGCCCAGCACTTGAGAATTAGATTGAGGAGACACAGGGAGCTGCCTTTCCCACTTCTCCAGTCTTGGGATTTTCCCACACCATCTTCTTCCTGAACAGAGGCATGCGCTGCTGAGAGAAGGTGAGGGGTTGGCCTCTGGAAATATAATCTGCGTATTTACAGGTAAACATTCCACAATTGCTCCCGTTCCGCTGCTGAGGAATCTCCTCTGCTGGCATGCTGTATTGCCTCCACTCCAAAGGGTTCAGATCAATATTCCTTCGGGCTTTGCTCTCATCCTGCAGGTACTGGAAAATCATCTTGAGGACATCTGGTCTTTTCTGTCCCATTGAATCCAGATAGACAATATTCTTTTTTCTTAGGTCTATTACTACTAGGCTCCAGTGCACATCCAGGTGAATCGGCACCAGAATAAGTTCCTTGGCGAAGAGGTTTACTGCCTGGGTCCATCTTTTGCCTGACCTGTAGCCTCCACACTTGAATTTGGTGTAGAAGAAGGTATTGAATGCGTGAACTGATGGGTATCCTTCATTTTGGTTTCTCTCCATGAGAAGATTCATGTAAAAATTGATGACTTCATCGTTGAGCCACTGGGTCTCCTTTAGTGTCTGTATGTCTCCTCGAGTAATTTGAAGTTTGAAGGCACAACTCAAGATCTCATCTTCTGGCCCTGGACCTAGTGCACTCCTGATTTCCTTTTCCATGTCTGCTGTGATATCAGGGCTGTGGTCCAGTCCTCTGCCCTAAGCCCTTTGGAAATAGAATCTCATCATCTTACATTTTTTTTTTTTGTTTTGTTTTGTTTTGTTTTGTTTTTTTGTTTTTCGAGACAGGGTTTCTCTGTGTAGCTTTGGTGCCTGTCCTGGATCTCACTCTGTAAACCAGGTTGGCCTCGAACTCACAGAGATCCGCCTGACTCTGCCTCCCGAGTGCTGGGATTAAAGGCGTGTGCCACCACCGCCTGGCCCATCTCACATTTATATCTATCTCAAATTGGGTTTTTTTGTAGATGCTTTTAGAAAATATAGGTGACAAATTAAACAAATTAGAAAGTAGATAATCAGGCTTGTTGGCTTACTCTGTAATTTCAGCTAGTTAAGGGACTGGGAGGGGGTACAATTTGAAGGCCATCCTAGGCAACATAACAAAATACTCCCATCCCATTAAAAAAAAGAAAATCACCAAGAAACAATAAGAACTCCTTTTAAATTCCTCCATACTGTAGCTCTCTACTCAAGGTTTTTGGCCTTCAAAGCCTGAGACAGGTCTCTTGCTATTGATGAAGTCTAAGGGCAGGCTAAGTTGGAAGGCTCTGTTGGGTGTGGGAATCACGCAAATATTGAAGACAAGGTCACTAAAGTTAGATGAGCAGAAGCAACTTAATTCCATCTCTGCGGGGTACCAAACCTAACAAGTTAGGGCCCCAGTCAGGTGGGTCTTGGCTGTGAGGCAATTTGAAAAAGTCTAAAGGAGTCATCTATATTTTAATGGACACAGCTCCATTCACAAAACTAGTCATTCTCTTTGGAATATGTGGTGGATTACTTGGTGCTAGCACTTTTCATAGATTTCAAAAGTAGCTCATCTGCTAAGACTTCCTTAGGGACTGGTAGACTGGAGCCCAAGTAGAGTGTAGTGGAAAAAAGCTACCTGATAGGGACCACAGTGAGATTTCTAATGACCCACTGGGTAGATCTGCCACGTTCCAAACGTAAAAATAGCTTCTACTTAGGACTAAATACAGATGGTGAAATGTAAGTAATTGAGGACATAGGGCATTTTGGAGGGAATCCACTTGAATATCTTCATATTTTGGATATTTTATCAGTATATTCCATGCTTTGGGCTGGCTGTTTGTCCGTCTTTTATACTGTCTTAGAAATACTCTCGAATAGACAGTTAATTTAGCTGTAATTATCTAATTGCTGTCTTTCCCTGTTGCGGGTGGTAGGCTTAAAGTTGACTATACATAGAGAGTGTTAAGTCCTGAAAGGAAGTTGGCAAACGCTGAACATCTTAGCTTTTTCTAGCCTTACTTCTACTGCCCAATGTTCCATTGGATTCATGGTTCTAAGTGTGGCCCAGCCGGTCTATGGTCATCTACCTGTACATGTCTATTAACGGGTGGTAGATCTTGTATGGGCATCCCACCCATATTTTCAATTCCCATGAAGTAAAAAATGAGACCTGATTTTGAATTATTTCAAGGGAGAAACAAGCAGTTAAGAAGAAAAGCAGTTATAACTAGGTATCTATAATGAAAGGTAAAAACATACACTTAATAGAATGTTCCAGGAGCCTGGAAGAGGAAGTGACATTCTGTCAAGAAGATGCCATGGGTGCTTTCATGAGAAGGTGAAAATCTTAAAAGACAAAGTGACTTTTCTAAACAGAATGAAAGTGTGTGTGTGTGTGTGTGTGTGTGTGTGTGTGTGTATGTGTGTGTTCCAGAAGGAGAGAATTGCATGCCGGCACTTTACCCTGTAAGCCCAAGTCGGCAGAACCAAGGAGGGCCCCTTCAGGGACGGCCTGTGGTCTTTCTGTTTCGGGATGTTTTTACAGGTGGTTTGTTTAAACTAGAATCTAACCAGGAAGCATGTATTATATGCTGGCTGCCTCCCTGCCTCCTTCCTATGTGGTGTATATATGTGTTTGTGTGGGTATGTGCACAGGTGTGTGTGGGTACAGTATGTGCACATGTGTGTGGAGAAGTTGATATTGCAGGGTGGTGGCCTTTAATCCCAGCACTTGGGAGGCAGAGGCAGGTGGATCTCTATGAGTTCGAGGCCAGCCTGGTCTACAGAGAGAGTTCCAGGCCAGCCAGGGCTATACAGAGAAACCCTGTCTCAAAACAAAACAAAACAATGAAGTTGGTGTTGAGTGTTGATGGCTCCGCCCTGAGCCTGGAGCTCACAGATTTGGCTAAGTGGATGGGCCAGTGAGCTCCAGGAATCCTCTACCTCCCAGCAGTGGTGGGTTTACATGCGTACACGGTCAGGCCCAGCTTTCACCTGGATTCTAGAGATCTGAATTCAGCTCCCATGCCTGTGTGGCAAACACTTCACCAAATGGACCATCTTCCCAGCCCACCTATCTCTCACTACCTTTTCATACAGAAAATGTAACCCTAAACCAAATAAAACAAAGAGCACAGTGAACCTCCCAAAGTCCACCATCACTATAATGACAGACAGACAGCTGACCATTTTATTCTTCTAAATATCCCACCAGAGTGTCATTTTAATACACCTCAGACCTCTTATTATTTCCTCTCGAGATACTTCAGGGTTGGACAGTATAAGGAAAAATTCTAAAGCAACTATAGTGCTAACATCACACTAAAAACAACAGCAAAAGTCATATGTGGTGTGCCAACATCACACTAAAAACAACAGCAAAAGTCATATGTGTGTGCTTTAAATCCAGCATTTGGGAGTCAGAGGCTGCAGATCTCTGTGAGTGAGACCAGCCTGGTCTACATTGAGTTCTGGGCCAACCAGGGCTACATAGTGATACTGTCTCAAACAAACAAAAACAAAAACAAAACAAAACATAAAAACAACTAACAGTAATTTCAAAGAGTTAAAATTCCACCCCTTGTTCAGAAATGTTTTCTTTCTTTCCTTTTAAATCCCCCCCACCCCATGTGTTTGTGAGTGCACATGTGTGTATACGTGCTCTCCTGCACTCGCATGTGTATTGATGTGAACATGTCATGTCATGTGTTTGCAGGCTAGAGAACAGCTTACTGGATTTAGTTCTGTCCTTCTGCCTTGGAGTTCAGGAATTGAACTCAGACAGTCGAGCTTTTATCCACCAAGCCCAGAAGTATGTTGTTTTGTTTTTGCAAGTGAGCGTGTGCAGAGGGGGATCCAGCAATGCTTGGTTGGGTTTCTCTCTCAAGTTCTCTTTCCTCTATGACAGCTCTTCTTCTTTTGCTTCTGTTCATATATTTGCTAGTAACACTGGGTCGTGTGTCCTGCAAACCCTTCCACGTTCTGAAAATGCCCGATGGCTCCTTTATTGGGGCCTCCAATACTTTTCTTTCTCTTCATTTCCTATAAAGTATGATGGTAGGCGGCAGATTTGATGGTCTGATGGAGAAAAAGGGAGCAAGTATATGCTCAGTTTCCACAGTAGTTACATGCCATTTTTTTTTTTTCCTCCAATACTGAGGACTGAATTTGGAGCCTGACAAATGCTAGGCAAGTGCTCTGCTATGCGCATACACGGAAAGTAATGTTTTGTATTTTGAAACAAGGTCTTATGTAGCCCTGGCTAGCCTTGAACTCACTATGTAGCTGAGGCTGGCCTTGAATTCTTGATCATCTTGTCTCTACCTTCCAAGTACCGGGATTAGCGGTGTGCATCACATGCCTGGCTCCTAAACGTTATAATTTTTATAAATTGAATTTGGGTAGATCCTGGTAACTTTTCATTGGTGTATTCGCCTCTCTTCAATACTCTAAGTTACATTTAATTTTTAAATTTATTAATTTTTATTTTAGATCTTTAAGTTTTACGTGTGTGTGGTTGTGTGTGTGTGTCTGTTTTGCCTGCATGTATGTATGCATGTCACCACTTGCATTCCTGGTGCCCGTGGGGGTCAGAGGGAGGCATTGGATCCCCTGGAACTGGAGTTCCGTATTGTTCTAAGTGACCACGTGGGTCCAGGGAACTGAATTCAGGTCCTCTGCGACAGCAGCCAGTGCTCTGAACCTCTGAGCCGTCTCTCCAGCCCTGCTGTTTCCTTTCTGTATTTGTGAAGAGAGAAGATGAAACCGCATGATATCAGGAAGAATTTTATCCCAGTTCTTAGTCCTGGAGAAGTCTGTAGCAGAATCCCTCCTGAGTTTTGAATGAATGGTTGGGGGCATACCTCTAAAGATTCTCTGCTTTTGTCCTTGATTTTCCAGTCACATACACGTGCTGCTGGTCATTAAGTGGAAGGAGGTTAATAAATAAAAGTTCCAAGAGGATACACTGAGACTTTTTTCTTTTCTTTTCTTTTTCTTTTTTTTTAAAATAAGAAACAGAGCACTTTGGAGATAACAAAGAACAATTTCTAATGCTTCAGACCTAGATTCTGTATTCACAGACTAACTATTGCAGCTCATTGTCTTCTGAACAGAAAAATCTAAGTTTAAGCCAATTAACCATACAGTTTTGAAACATTTTGTTCCCTAAAGAATCTATTTTCAGCCGAGCATGGTGGCGCACACCTTTAATCCCAACACTCAGGAGGCAGAGGCAGGCAGGTGGATCTCTGTGAGTTCAAGGCCAGCCTGGTCTACAGAGTGAGTTCCAGGACATCCATGGCTGTTACATAGAGAAACCCTGTCTCAAAAATTTAAAAAAAAAAATATATTTTCAAAATGAAGTTGAAGGGCTGGCAAGACGGCTTAGTGAGTAAAAGTGTTTGCTGTGTGAGCTGGGCGGCCTAAGTTCCACCCCCAGATCCCACCATGAAAGGAGAGAAGAAACTCCCAAAAAGTTGTCCTTTGACTTACACACACACACACACACACACACA
>CABHPR010150741.1:0-20628 GCA_902168415.1 Peromyscus melanophrys | reverse complement strand
TATATATATATATATATATATATATATATACATATATAATGTATATAGTGTATATATATAGTGTATATATAGTGTGTATATATATATATATATACACACACACATACATACATACACATAAACATATACTCCTGGCTATCCTAGAGCTTGCTATGTAGACCAGACTGGTCCCGAACTCACAGAGATCTTTGTATTTCTGCCTCCCAAGCGCTGGGATTGAAGGTGTACACCACCACACCCGGCCAATGTGTATATATGTGTGTGTGTGTGTGTGTGTGTGTGTGTGTGTGTGTGTGTGTGTACATTTATGTATATAAAACATGCTGAGCAAACCATGGGGAGCAAGCCGGTAAGTAGCACGCCCCCCTGGCCTCTGCTTTGGGTCCTGCCTTTCCTCAGTGATGTTCTGTTAGGGGAAGGGTTTTTTCTGACCAGACAGGAAATTGCCAGCTTATATACTGGCACCTCACAGGAGTCTACTCATGATATGGAGGAAGTGGGTAAGGATGAATGCTGCCAGCAGCCAGAACTGACTCCAGCAAAGCACCTAGGCTGTATCAGTGAAGACTCTTCCCGTGGCAGCAAAGAGAAAACTGACTGAGAACTAGCTTATAGAAGGAATGACTATTTACAGTCATCAGCAGTCTAGAGTTGATGTGGCTTCAGGCATGGTTGGATCCAGGAGGTGGTTTCTCTCTGTCCATATCACCCATCTGTTGCCTCTGTTTAGGTGAGCTATCACAGGGTAGCAAAGGCAACCTCTGATATCTCTATAGTTCTGTGAAGGAGAAAGACTGACTCCTATGTCCCCATCCACTGTCATATCAGTCTCAACGATTCCTGGCCTGGCATGGGTCATATGTCCATCATTGGGAGAACCCTAGCAATCAAAGGAGTATTTATTTGATGGGTACACAGAGTATGGTGAGGAGTTGGTGGAGGGCAGAGAAGGGGAGGCCCCACTGTATGAACTGAACAGATGCTTAAAGATATATATAAAAATAAAGATATAGAGTGGAGTGGTACCCTAGAGACATGCCCAGTAGATTCATCTGCTGACCTCCCAATAAAGAACGATGGTTATTGTTTTATTTTATTAGTTTGAGACAGGGTTTCCTTATGTAGCCCAACCTGTCCTCAAACTCACTATCCTCCTGCCTCTGCCTCCCAAGTCCTGGGATCACAGCATACTCTAGGCTCAAAAGGATTTTTTTTAAGGCCTGGTCAAGGGTTTGGGAGTGTCTGACCCTTGGCCAATGCCAGGAGTCTATCTCCCGAAGAGCAACAACATTCTGCTCCCTGGGTCCATTTAATAACTGCCTGACGGTTGGGTGGAGGGAGTGTCCCAACCTTTGAGGCAGGTCACAGCCACGTGACCAGCTCACTCTAACTCACAGTGCAGAAGATTGGTGCTTCACCCAGACACCAGTATCAGGGCCAAGACCCGAGAAAGGAGTGCTCCTTTGAGCCCTGTGCACATCTTAAGGGTGACGCTGGACTCATTTCCCGCCTTGTGTGGTAGCTGTCTCCCCCCACCCCACTCCCCGGGCTCTCTGCCTCAAGCTATCACATCCTTCAACCCAGACTAAACCTTTTGGCTCTGTCTAAAGAATAGAAAATGGGGTGGGTGATTTGGCTCAGTGCAAAAAGGCTCCTGCAGCCAAACATGAAGACCCAAGTTCGATTCTCAGGCCCCACATGGCAGAAGGAGAGAACCAAATCTTACAAGTTGTCTTCTGAGCTCTCCTACCTTGTGTGTATACACACACATATAAACAAAAAAATGTAATTACAAACTTTTTTTTTTTTTTACAATACAATTCAACTTTACATATCAGCCATAGACTCCCCCCGTTCTCCCTCCTCCCGTCCCGCCCGCCTCCCCCCCTGTAATTACAAACTTTTAAAAACAACATAAAGTCCTGAGAGTCAGATGTATGTAGGCTGTGACACTGTGGGACACATGCTCTTTCTCAAGGTTCCTGCTCTGGGGAACACTAACTGGCACGTGACTGGCCACCTAAGGAGAGGCACACATGGGAAGGAGCTGATGTCTCCACCAACGGCCAGAGGCCCCAAGGCTACTGTCAGTCACACGTGAGCCTGGAAGCAGGTCACCACAGCTGAGCCTTAAGCCTACAACTGCGGCTGGTGTCTCAGTTACAGCCTAGAGGCTGGAAGCTGAGCCGAGGCCAGAAGCTGAGCCATGGGCAGCCATCTGGCTGTACCCAGTTCCCAACCCACAGAAACTGCATCCCAGTAAAGGTGATGGTTTCTGCTGCTTGTGATTTCTTTTGTTTTGTTTTTACTGCATGTGTATGTGATATGCATCTATATAGGCATACATGTGAGTGCATGTGCTCGTGTAGGCCAGAGGTCGATGTCAGGTGTCATCTTCAATCAGCTTTCCACTTGATCGCCTGAGTCAGGGCCTCTCACTGAGCCCAAGCACTCCTGCTGGCTTTTATGTGGGTGCTGGGGATCTGAACTCTGGTCTTCAGGCTTGTGAGGCAAGTGTCCACTGAGTCATCTCTCCAGCTTCTCCTCAGTTTGAGGTAAGATCTTGATATGCTGCCTCAAATTCTTGGACTCAAGTGATCTTCCCACCCCAGTCTCCCAAGTTAACTGGAACTACAGGCATGGGTCACGAAGCTCGGCTTAATAAGTATGTTTTTGTTGTTGCTTACTTGTGGTTTTTCAAGACAGGGTTTCTCTTTGTATCCCTGGCTGTTCTGTAGACCAAGCTGGCTTGAACTCAGAGATCCACCTGCCTCTGCCTCCCAAGTGATGGGATTAAAGGCGTGCGCCACCACCAGCCCACTAAGGCTGTTATTTTTAATGTTATTTTTAGTATATATGTTTTGCTTACATGGATGAGTGTGCCTTGGATCCCCTGCAACCGGAATTAGGGAAAGTTGTGATTTGCCGGGTGGATACTAGGAATTGAACCCTGGTTCTCTGGAAGGACGGGCAGTGCTCTTAACCGCTGAGCCAGTCCTCCAGCCCTCAATAAGGTTGTTCAATCACGACATTTAGGGACAATTTTGTCGTGGCGACAGCCGGCTGAGACAGCCAGCCTCCCGCCACCGTCTGCTTGACTTGTTTCTCATATACTTACCCTTATCGAAGGCTGGAAACCCCCAAATCCAAGCTGATCCAAGAAGTGGGAGGGGTGGTTTTGTTTTTGTTTTTGTTTTTGTTTTTCGAGACAGGGTTTCTCTGTGTAGTTTTGGTGCCTGTCCTGGATCTCACTCTGTAGACCAGGCCGGCCTTGAACTCACAGAGATCCACGTGGCTCTGCCTCCCCAGTGCTGGGATTAAAGGTGCGTGCCACCACTGCCCAGCTGGGAGGGGTATTTTGAAATTATTTTTTTATTTTATGTGTATGGGTGTTCAGTCTGCTTGTATGTGTGTGCTGTGTGTGTGCAGTGACCCCAGAGGCCAGCTGGAGAGCACAGAAGTCAAGAGCACTGGCTGCTCTCCCAGAGGACCTGGCTTCAGTTCCCAGCACCCACATCAGGTGGCTCACGAGTGCCTGCAACTCCAGCTCCAGGGAACCAGGGGCTCTCATCAGACCTCCCCAAGCATCTGCAGACAGACAGACAGACAGACAGACAGACACACACACACACACACACACACACATAAATAAAGTAGTCAGAGGTGGCGATGCGCACCTTTGATCCCAGCACTAGAGAGGCAGAGGCAGGCGGATCTCTGTGGGTTCAAGGTCAGCCTGGGCTACAGAGCGAGTTCTAGGCCAGTCAGAGGCGACCCAGTGAGACCCTGTCACAAAACAAACAAAAAAGATCTTTAAAAAAAAAAAAAGAAAGTGACATTTTATCTAGGCATCACAGACACTCTGTCCAAGCTCAGAAACTTTTGTTTCATTTTATTTGGTTTTTTTTTTTTTTTTTTTTTTTGAGCTGAGGATCGAACCCAGGGCCTTGCGCTTGCTAGGCAAGCGCTCTACCACTGAGCTAAATCCCCAACCCCTCATTTTATTTGTTAATATTTACTTGTATTGGGGGATGCACAGGAGCTCTCCTGAATTCTTGTGAGAGGCCACCTTGTGGGAGTGGGTTCTCTCTTTTCATCATGGGGGGTTGGGGGGGGAACCAAACTCAGGTCTTCAGGCTTTGGCGGTAAGGCCCTTTACCTGCTGAGACACGTCAGCCCTGAGAGGGCTTTTACCATTCCACAACGGTGCAGGTGCTGCGTGCCACCAAGTGACAGTGGCTGCTGGGTGGATTAAGAGCTATATAAGACTGAATGGGTCTCTTCAGCTTCCTTATTTTTGTTAATTACAGGGCAATAAAACTGGGGAGGAGGGAAAAGACTGGGTATTTTCACTTGCTATGTGCATTCCAGAGCTGCTCGTGGCTGCCTGGATTATGCTTCCCTGGTGTGTTTATTCCTTCTTAGGTGTAATTGCGACACTTTACAACAGCTTTATAAATTCTTGCACGTTTGCTCCCCGAGCAATGGGACTTATCTCTGTTTTACAACTGCAGTTTGGAGACAAGAGGTGACTTGCTCAAATCACCCTGCTCCTGAGGGATTTGATAAAAGGTACTCCGAGTCTTTGGGGGAAACATTACGCAAACAAGTGTTCCAGATGCGGTTGGTTCCCGGCAGAATACTGATATTAACTAAAGGTGTATCAGGTACCTCCAGTACCCAGCATAGTGTTAGTCATTCAACAAACACCATCTCACTTCCTCTGCAGAGTTATCTCTGGGGTAGCAGGGTGTTGTGATTTCCATTTACACACAAGGAAGCTGGCACAGACAGGGGAAAGGACTTACCCAGGGTGGAAGAGGAGGTGCTGGGATGTCCAACCCAGGCGTGGCTGGTCCCAGAGATCCTGGTGCTTTAAGCAGGTGGAGCCCACGGTGCACACACTTCCAGAGGACAGCAGGAGAGAGACCAAGGTGCCCTGGCACCCACTAGCGCTTGTGAGTCTGGTCGCTGGTGACTGATGGTATTGGAAGGAAGGGGTCTTTCCTGGATAGTGTGACTACGTGGAGTGTGTGTGTGTGTGGGTGGGTGGTCTGGGAAGATCCATTAACCAGCAACAGAGGCCCCCTATGGTGATGGAAAAATCTCAGGTGTCTCCTGGTCACATTATGCACTTGTCCATGGGCACATTCAGCCTTGAAATACATTGCCTTATTCCCCTTGGAATGCCACCAGGAAGGAATCCTACCTCATCCAACCATCCCCACCCAGTCAAAGCAATTCACCTCATCCAACCATCCCCACCCAGTCATAGCAATTCACCTCATCCAACCATCCCCACCCAGTCAAAGCAATTCACCTCATCCAACCATCCCCACCCAGTCATAGCAATTCAAACTGATACTTCAGGCTCCGAATGCACGTGTGTCTGTGCACCACAGTCATGCCTGGTGTTTGTGGGGGTCCGAACAGGGCATCAGATCCCCTAGAACTGGAGTTATAGATGGTTGTGAACCACCACGTGGGTGCTGGGAATAGAACTCGGGTCCTCTGGAAGAGCAGCCAGTGAGTGCTCTTAACTGCTGAGCCACCTCTCCAGCCCCTGTGCACAGCTCTTATAAGCAGACACTTTGGTATCCCCGTCCTGTCCCCAGCCAAAGCAGCCTGGTCTGCATAGGGAGTTTCAGGCCAGCCAGGAGTCATCCTCAGCTACATATTAGGTTCAAGGCCACCTTGGACTACAGGATACCTTGCCTCAACCAACCAAACAGCAAACAGCCAGGCAGTGGCAACAAAAACTCATGACATGATCACTTCCTCAAGCCACTAAATTCACATCTACAATACACTTGATAGTGATTGGGTTTCACTGCAGGGACTGTTTATTCATGCCCCGCCCCCACCCGGTTTTCTGAACATTTAGTTGGTTTCCTGTTTTTCTGGCTGTTCTAAACAACTCTGCAGTGATTATCCTTATATGCACATTTTAGAGAAAATTACCAGTGCTTTGGATACATTCTTGGGAGTGAAATTACAAGCCAGAAGATAATTAAATTTTACAAACACTTTACATAGCTTTGAACTCATGCCGGGACTGTTTGAAGCACTTCCCACACATCAGTTCCTTTCATCCTGGCAACCTCTCTGAGAGAGGAGAGTTCTCGTTCTCTCCATTTTCCAGAGTTTGGGGGACAGGAGGTGACAGGCTGAGAGGTGATGGAGCTGCGATATGAACCCTGGCCTTCTGGCTCAGAGTCTGCGTGGACTCACCTGCCCCTCCAAGGGCTCCTTGCTTTCCAGACAGCTAAACCGGAAGTGGTCAGGAAGAAGTGTGTGCGTTTGATTTCCGCCCCTCTACACCTGCAGGTGCCAGCGGAGTCCTTTGGGGGCTTAATGCCGCCAGCTGGAAGCCCTGTCCGGTCCTTTCGGCCTGGTGTCTTTTTACAAAGTCCTGTCGCACAGGCTGCTCCTTGCTCTGGCTTCCTTGTGGTGAAGCTCAGGGTTGAGTCTTGCTCTCTCATCAGCTCTCAGTGATGTCCTCACCCACAATGCCTCCCTCTCCTCACTGACCTTTACTCTTCCACCCTGGTGTCTTTTAATGTAGTCACGCCTACCCTTTCTTCAAAGCAACTGGATTCAAATACATACTAAAGAAATATGAGCAAGAAAGTTCATGTAAGCTAACTTCTTAGGGCCTTCCTCACTTCGTCAGACCTCTTTGGTGGTGGTGGTGGGAGACGCTGGCCACTGGGAACGTCCTATTAATTTTCTTTGCCTGGCTTAATGACCTAAACAAAGCACTTAAGGAGCACAGGAGGACAGCCACCTGTCATCAGCAGCAATTGGTTTGACACAGCCAAGACCGGGCCCCCTGAATACTCAGTCTGAACAAGCAGCCTGCAGAAGGGAATAGAAACTTTCTGCTCACACTCCATGTGGATCCAGCACCTGTTCTGTAGAGGCTAAAAACTGTATTCACACTCCCACCATTCACAAGCACTGTGTTCCCTTGCTTAGCATGCACCAGGCCTTGAGTTCAAGCCCCAACACTGCAAAAAAGAAAAAAGAAAAAAAGAAAACAGACCCACACAACACATATATCTAGCGTCTTAGTTATTGTTCTATTGCTGTGAGGAGACACCAAGAGGCAACTTACAAAAGAAAACATTTCATTGGGGGCTCACTTACAGTTTCAGGGGGTGAGTCCATGACCATCGTGGCAGGTAAGCATGGTGCTGGAGCAGTAGCTGAGAGCTCACATCTTATCAGCAAGTTGGTGGCTGGGAATATCATGGGCTTTTAAAACCTCAAAGCCCACCTCCACTGACACACCTCCTCCAACAAGGTCACGCCCACTAATCCATATCAAACAGTTCCACCAACTGGAGACAAGCATTCAAACGTATGAGCCTATAGGGGTCATTCACATTCAAACCACCAGAGCTAACATGAATGAAACTTATGTTGAAAGCTAGCCTGAACTCGTGTGTGTAGTCCAGACTGGCCTGGACCGTGTGACTGTCCTGCCTCCATCTCCCCATTGCTACCAGCATGTGCTACCATGCTCTCTGCCAAGAACGTTCTTTTGTTGTTGTTTTTGAGATCCTTTTATTGATGTGTGTGTGTGTGTGTGTGTGTGTGTGCATGGTGTGTGTGCAGGTACCCAAGAAGGCTAAAGGGTGTTAGATTCATTGGAAATGGAGTTTCAGGCAGGTGTGAGTCATTGATACAGGTACTAGGAACCAAATTCAAGGCCTCTGCAAGAATAGTAAGTGCTCTTAACTGCTGAACCATCTCTCCAACCTCTAAAACACAAATCTTTACAGACTGGAGAGTTGGAGTTAAGAGCACTTGCTGCTCTTGCAGAGGACCTAGAATCGATTCCTAGCACCCACATGGTGAGTCACAACCCTCCATTAATTCAGTTCCAGGGGAGCCAATGGCCTCTTCTGCTCTCCAGTGGCACCAAGCATGAACATGGTGCATACATATACGCAGGCAAAATACTCATATGTAAAATAAGATGAGAAAATCTAAAAAAATGTTTTGCTTTGTTTTTTAATAACAGGGTTTCTCTGTGGAGCTCCAGCTGACCTGGAACTCACTCTGTAGACCAGGCTGGCCTCAAACTCACAGAGATCCTCCTGCCTCTGCTTCCCTAGTGCTGGCATTAAAGTCGTGCACCATCACCACCAGGCCTACTTTTTTTTTAAGTGTGTATGTGCTCCTCAGATGGAGCAGCAAGCTCCCTTAACCACTAAGTTGTCTCTTCGGCCCCTATCACTCTTACTCCTACATGCAAGATCAAAATCTCAGCACCTAAAGAGTGGTCTGTCTCTACTGGTGCCTTATCTCCGGGGAATTTCTATTTTCACTAATACTTCAAGCAGGATAGAAAGACAAGGATAACTCTGGGGACACAGAGAAGAAATGGAAGCCCCCTGCCCCCAAGTTTGAAGCCTCTCACCAGCTAAGAATCAGAAATTCTAGCACAATTAATGCCATGTGCTGTGAGGGACATCATTATGGAACCTAGGCTGGCCTTAACTCAAAATCCTGCTTTAGCCTCCCAAGTGCTGGAGGCACAGGTGCGCACCACTATTTATTCACAACTGAGTCTTCTCACTGGTTGACCTGGAACTTGTTATGTAGACCAGGCTAGCCTAGAACTCACAGCGATCAGCCTCCCATGTGCTGTGACTAAAGATGTGGGCCACCATGCTTGGCTCACAAGTGATTCTTATCTACTCTGAGACATTGATCTGTTCAGTTCTCATTCAACAATCTTTGCTAGTAAAACTATGTAAATATCACTTATTCATAGGACATTTTTACTCCTTTCATTCCAATCTTCATTTTCTTTCTTTCTTTCCTTCCTTCTTTCTTTCTTTTTTTTTTTTTCTTTCTTTCTTTCTTTCTCTCTCTCTCTCTCTCTCTCTCTCTCTCTCTCTCTGTCTTTCTTTTTATGAGACAAGATCTCTCTTTGTAGCCCTAGCTGGCCTGTAACTCACAGAGATGAGCCTGCCTCTGCCTGGCCAGTGCTGGGATTACCATATGTAACAAGCTTTCTTGTAGGACTATCTTTGGACCCTGGTACTTATTATTAATTATGAAAGCTTGGCCTTAGCTTAGGCTTTTCCCCAGCTAGTTCTTATAACTTAACTAACCCATAATTTTTAAATCTACATTCAGCCATATGGCTTGGTTATCTCTTCTTAGTATGGCACATCCAACTTGCTCAGAGTCTGCTGGTGAAATCAAGCATCTAGATCCCTCCTTCCAGTATCTCTCTCTCTCTCTCTGCCTGGAAGTCCCACCTATACCTCCTGCCTAACTATTGGCCGTTCAGCTTTTTATTGCACCAATCACAGCAGTACATCTTCACACAGTGTACAGATATCCCACAACAAGGCTATTTTATTTTTCTTGCCTTATCTCAGAGGTGAAGACCTTTAGACAATGATGAAAGTGGCATTTTTACTTCCAATTTTAATACTTATTTTATTTTTAGGGGCACAGCTTATGGTAAATGGTTAATAGCTGAGCACATGTAAGGCCCTGAGTTCAATCTCCTGCACTTAAAATAATAGGAGAGACTAGAAAAAGAATCATGGGAATGATACTATGCATTCCTGGGTATTTATTTCTGAGTCATAGCTCAAAGGCAAACAGATAAGGCTCAGATCCTTTCTTTCATCTGAGTAGGAGTGCAGCCTGAGGCCACCATGCTGTGTGTCCTTTATTAGATAGTTATTCGTGTGTGTGTGTGTGTGTGTGTGTGTGTGTGTGTGTGTGTGTGTGTGTGTAGAGAGAGAGAGAGAGAGAGAGAGAGAGAGAGAGAGGCCAGAGGTTGACACTGAGCGTCTTTCTCAGTTCTCCATCTTGTTTTTTTGTGGCAAAGTCTCTCACTGAGCTCACCAATTTGCTGGCCAGTGAGCTCCAGGGATGTCCTGCTTGGCTCTTGGAGCTAGGATTACAGATGTGGGCACCACCACACCCAGCTTTTCACATAGGTCCTGGGGAGTTCCTCACACTCGTACAGCAAACACCGAGTCATCTCACACAGTCCAGGCCAACTCTGAACTCAAGATCCCCCTGCCTCAGCCTCACAAGTGATGGAATTACAGGCCTGAGCCACCAAACCTGGCTTAAAGGGCCTCCATTTCAGGCTTTCCTATCCTTCCTTTCTCCGCTTTACCCAAAAAGATCGATGAGGTACAGAAAATGCTACCCCAAAATGTGGAACTTGGTACGCTAGGTGTGGCAGTAGGAAATGTAGGAGAGGCAGGAAAGCCTCTCTCTGACCCTCCTCGCCCTGCCCTGGAGCAGGCTATGAAACTCCTGATTCCTTCACCTTCTGGCCAGAGACAAAGCCATAAAACCAAGGCAGGGCTGGAATCTCAGCATGTGGGAAGCAGTTAGAAGGATCATTATAACTTCAGGGCTAGCCTGGGCCACGTCTGGAAACCCTGTCTCAGAAGACCAAACAAGCAAAACCCTAGCTAGGCCCCTCTCTGACCCCTCTCCCCTTAATCCAGTGGTTCTCAACCTTCCTAATGCTGTAACCCTTTAATACAGTTCCTCATGTTGGGGTGACCCCAACCATAAAATTAATTTTGTTGCTACTTCATAACTGTAATTTTGCTACTGTTATGAATCATAATGTAAATATATATGTTTTCTAATGGTTTTAGGTGACCCCTGTGAAAGGGTCTTTCAACCCCCGCCCCAGAGAGGTCATGAGTCACATGTTGAGAAACACTGCCTTAAGCCCTTCTTGGGGTATGCATCCTGCCTTAAACTCCTAGGAAGGAATGCCACGTAGGATGCCAAGCACCTCCCCACCCCTAGTACACTTGGTGTGTGCGTATATATATATGTGTGTGTGTGTGTGTCATTTGGGGTTGATGGCTGGGTCTTCATTATGTAACTCAGGCTAGCCTCAAAGTCTGAATCTTCCTGCATCCACAACCCATGAGCTGGGATTACAGGTGCATGCCAAAAGATGCAGCAGCCACCATTCAGGTCTTTATTTCTGCTAGCCCCACATCTCAGAGAGCATGCACTACATCAGTCTGTATGTTTTCCTCTTGCTAATCGATCATCTGTTGCTGTGAGGGCCAGCTATAACCCTTGGGACAGGTGAGAGGAAGTCATTGCTCCTCCGGAAGGCTTTCCTTCATCAGACTGTGTGAATCTTTCTTTTTAGGATCGAATGTGCATTTCCTCCACTACCTCATTTTGAGACCCTGGCAGTGAGGGGACATCTCAACTCAAGATAACCTCGCTGTGCCCCCGACACTCACTCCATCCCAAGGTCATAGACACGAAGTCTCCAGAGGGTTCTAGGTAAGTTCTACTTTCTGGTTTGTTGTCCGGCACCTGCCGGGGTTTTCAGCCCACAGCCTCCCTCGTACCTCAAGAAAAGCAGGGCGGATCCCACTCAGGCACGCATTTCTCCTGTAAAGTGGCAGTTTGAAAGGTACGGTGCAGAGAGGTGATCTGACATCCCAAGTCATGGCCACATTTCCAGGAGTATCAAGGTCAGGGAAGGGTACACATCCACTCTGGAATCCAATTCCCTTATTAAAAGTGTGCCCAGCAATCATATCCACCCCTGCCCCCAGAAAGGCTCCTCACAGCTTCATATTAACAGCCAAATAAAATCATGTCTAGCTGGGTGTGCTAGTGTGTGCCTGCAATCCCAACATTCAGGGCGGAGAGGCAGGAATTCAAGGTCATTCTTGGTTGCACATTTGAGGCTAGCCTGGGCTACATGGGAATCTGTCTCAAACAAATAAAAATGTGTCAAATTTTTTCAAGAGGCAAGCAGCGGCAGGATAGCTGTGGGTAGATTGCCTGCCTGGCCACGAACAGGGTTTCTGGGGTGGGAGGTTTCTCAGGATGAGGTGTTTCCTCAGTTTGCTGATCCCATCATCATAATTTTACTTAAAAAAATAAAAACAGGCCAAGTACAGTGGCACATGCTGTTAATTCCAGCACCTGGGAGACTGACAGGCTGGTCTTTGTGAGTCTGAGGCCAGCCCAGGCTACAAAGTGAGTTCCAGGCCAGCCAGGGCTGCACAGTGTGTCTGCTTATCAAAACAAACAAACAAACAAACAAACAAACAAACCAAAATAACCAAAACCAGAAAAACAACAACTAAAAAACAGAGTGAATAAATACTAAAGCAAGCATCCCCGGGTTTTAGAATATTTATTGTTAAATGAAGAAGTCACAAAACAAAAATGGAGTGGGACAGAGGTCGAAGATAATTTTAAAACTTCTTCTTTTTTTTTTTGTATGTGTCAAATACTTTCTAAGTTTAAAAATGGGAAAAGTGTCAAATGAAAAGATACGGGTTCAAATGAAGTCTTTGTCAGACATTTGAAAGGAAAACTACCTTTCTCTAGAAACACACACCCTCTGCCACAGCCATAACTTACTCAACAGAGCAAAAGCTTCATAAGGAACACACCCAGTCTCTCACGCACACTCAGGAATGTCAAGTGTGTGAGTTTTAAAAATCTCCTCTTCCACTTTGCCATCCATCAGGGATCTGCTCTGGGCTGGTGACACCTCCATCAGGATGTCCCAGGATGCCACCCAGCTTCTGGGCCTGCCACATACAGCTGGCTCCTAGCGAATAACCTAACGGCATAAAACTCGCCTTTCCATCCACATTAGACATCCACACTTGCTTGCTTCTACTTACTGAGATGGTTCTGGTTCCATCCACACCTAGAAGGTTCTGCCTGAACTCCTGAATTTCACATGATCCAACTTAACTAAGACCGAAGAGAGAGAGAGAGAGAGAGAGAGAGAGAGAGAGAGAGAGAGAGAGAAGAAAAAGAATGTCTTAAGGTATCATCATTCTGAACTCAAAACAAGTGTCTCCAAAGGGGCAGAGTAAAGCCTTCGTGATTTTCCTCATTCAAAAATTGTATTTGCTGGGCAGTGGTGGCGCATGCCTTTAATTCCAGCACCCGGAAGGCAGAGCCAGGCGGATCTCTGTGAGTTCGAGGCCAGCCTGGTCTACAGAGCAAGATCCAGGACAGGTACTAAAACTACACAGAGAAACCCTGTCTCAAAAAAACAAAACAACAACAACAAAAAAAAAATTGTATTTGCGCCGGGGTGGCACATGCCTTTAATCCCAACACTTGGGAGACAGGCAGGCAGATCTCTGTGAGTTCAAGGGCAGCCTGGTCTACAGAGTAAGTTCCAGGACAGCCAGGGCTACACAGAGGAACCCTGTCTCAAAAAAACAAACCAAAAAAGAATTGTATTTGCAAAAAGAAATTATATTTCCCACCTCAGTGACATTACAGAGTCAGATAGAAAATCCACTCTGTCAATTAAGGCTTTTCCAAAGCCAAGTAGCACTTGTTACTCTCAGTTTGACTGAGGAGCTCGTGTGCCCCAGTGTGTCCCCAACTGAGCTGCACCCTAGTCAGCTGGGACCCTGAGGCCAGCAACCTGTCTGCCCAGGGGGAAGAGTTAAAAACACAACAGACCAGGCATGGCCGTCTGCAGGGAACACAGGCTAGGCGGTGTGGCTCTAGTCATTGCCACCGTCTTCAAACGAGAGCGATTATCTTTGCACCTCTCTTCCATGATCACAAGTCCCTGCCGTGGCCCCGGGAGAGCCAGCACGTTCTCAAGTCTGCTTTCTGGACAGATGGAAGTGATCCTCAAAGATCCAGAGACATCACAGAAGGCAGAGCCTCTGTAGCCCACTTGACATGATTTGGAAGTATTCAGAAGAAATATGTACAACTTGTTCTTTCCAGTGCTGGAATAAAAATCATTTTGCCACTTTCTTCACTCCAGCACTGTGGGGCCTGGCAGGGGGTTCTAAGAAGCAAGGGCCGGGCCTGGGGTAGGGGCACAGGAGCAGCGGCAGCCCGGTGCACAGTACCCACTGGGCCAGCATCGTCCCTGCTGCTGGGGCCGGCTCAGCTGGACTCTCGAAGTTGGCTGGGAAACACCTTTGACTCATACCCGACTCCACGATAGTTACTTCTGTGTATACAGTGGTACAAAAGAAATGTTCCCCCATCACCACCGAGGCAAGGCTGTGGTGTTTGGTTTGTCACTCCCTACTCCTGAATTCATCTTAGCTTAATCTGGATGGTGAGGAATACTCCTTGCTTTTCTGGGTTAAACCCAATTCCTCCCAGTTTTGACATTATCAAAGTCCTAAGAATCAGTCCATCGAGACAGTTAATCATGATGATCTGAGTCACATTCAAATCTGCCTCCTCCCTATCGCAGCTGTTCTTAGGCATGGCGGCCCGCAGTGGAATCCCTTTCCACGCAGTTCCAACATGCGTTTTTCCAAAGCATTCTTTTAAAATGCCGTTCCTCTCAAAAAGAGCCTCTGCTGCATTTTGCCTTGTGAAAAAAAAAAAAAAAGGGAAAGTATTTCAAAACCCCAAAATACCTATGAGCGGAATTACACAAGCCTAAGGAGATGTTAACCAGATGCCAAGCACGCTAGGGCTGCACCACAGCCTGCGCCTGGAACCAACCTTGGAGAACCAGACGGCTGCGGTGCCCCAGACAGGGCTAGCTGTTTACCCAACCCAGCGACGGCAGAACAGGCAGAGTGCTCATGTTTTAAAGGCATCTCCTTCTGGGGTTTTTGTTTTTCTCCCCTAATATCATGAAAAAGATTTTGATAATACTAAGAGTTTGGATTAGCAGGAAAAACAAATGAATCAGAAACGAAAAATGGTCCCGAACACGAATCTCCACAGATTGAGCACATCTGGGCATCACAGTCCACCGGAGGTAGCTCCTTTTCTCTCTGGTTTTTTTTTTTTTTTCCAGCAATGAAGATATGCATGGCTGAAATTTCTTAAAACCCACTTTTTCTGTTCCAGACTTTCCCACTTCCTTCGTCAGAAAATGGAGGACAAGCTCACCTCAGCTGGTCCTGACGCCATTGTTCTGCCTATCTTTATTTTCTCATCAAATTGAGACTTTGGGGAAACTGCATCAACCAGCCAGGACATACATATATCTGCTCCTTAAAAAAAAAAAAAAACTATCTGAAAAAATTTTAAACAAAGCCAAGTTTCTCTATTATTATAAGATGCAGTGATTTTTTTTTTTTCTTTCTTTCTTCTTTCCCTGGCTAGGCTTAGAGGTATCTCTAGGTCAGACTCCTCTGGGCTGGGATGATATGCAAAAGCAATGTTACCCAACTTGTCCAGAGTGGTCTGGGGACCAGGGCAGTGTATGACCAACTGGCCCAACCTCAGGTAGCTAGCTTGAGTCAGCATTCATCTGAGAGACCGTCACTACCCAGGAACTCTGTGGCCTCAAGCTCCACACTGGACAGAAACCTCCTCAGCTTCTTGTGGCAGTTGTAATCCAGAGTGGTGGTGTAGACGGTCTTGGGGTACTTGGGGTAGATGATGGTGGTGCTGAGGAAGCGTGCAGCCTTGTGGCGGGGCTCGAAGCGCACCTCAGCCTTATAGTTTCGCCAAGTGCAATTGGGGATACAGGTGACTGTCTGACTGCAGGAAGCCACCACCAGCCCCAGGGGCATCTGCACGTCATCGATGAAGTGCCGCTCAGAGTCGTACTTGACTGAGGAGGTGTACCTGTAGGGAGATATAAGCCAGCATGAAGCTGTCCTCTGAGTTAGGAGCATGGGGTCCCAAGTGTGACCTCTCATCTCTCCTGGGGTGCAAACACTGAACTTGGCTGCACCAGAGAGAAGCAGCAAGAATCTACGGGAGTATTTATGAGAGGCATGTCACTCCAACCACTTAACACAGGACTTAAAGGGATCTTCCCAAACGCCCTGGAAGAAGAAAAGCAAGAGGCAGAGATGAAGGTCACAGTGTCCCTGAGTGATGATGGACTTGTGTGAGAGGATGGGTGGATGAATGGATGGACTGACTGATACATCTGCAGGGCTGGGGATAGAAATCATGGCCTTGAGTGCTAAGCAAGAACTCTACCCCTGAGCTAAGCCCCCAGGCCTGAGCTGAGATCTAAATGCGGCGCACAGGCTTCCAAAGTTTACCTTGAGCTCACCATTTCCCCGAGCTGGCCACAGCCCTGAATTCCATTCCCATGTGCATAAGCTAGAAGCCCTCAGTCCAGTGGCTTAACTTGCCTACACCTCAGAATCCTCTGACAGCGGAGGGGCACAGTGTCTGCATGCAGCACAAGGGCATTTTGGTCAATGGCTGGCCACATATACAACAGTGGTCCCATAAGATGATCCAGTGACGCGGCACCTTCTTAATATGTATAAGTGCATGTTAACATGTTCATGCACCTTGGTTACTGTTTTGTTTTTTTGCTTTTTGTTTTTTGTTTTGGTTTTCTTTGGTTTTTGTTTTGTTTTTTAACGACCTGATACAAGTTAGAGTCGTCCGAGAAGAAGGAACCTCAACTGAGAAAATGACTCCATAAGTTTACCCTGTAGGCAAGCCTGTGGGGCATTTTCTTGATGTGGAAGGGTGCAGCCCACTGTGGGCGGTGCCATCCCTGTGCAGGTGGTCCTGGGTGTGTAAGGAGGCAAACTGAGCAAGCTTGGAGGAGCGAGCAGGTAAGCAGCTCTTCTCCACGCTTCCTGCTTCGGGTTCTTGCCCTGATTTCCTTTCATGATGTGAGCGGAAACCTAACTGAGACATCATGCAGGGACATGACCGAAGGACTTGTTCTCTGAATGCATCTATCATTGAGCAGGGCTGTGTCATGGAACGAGGTGGAGTCAGCTGATGTAGGGGGTAAAGACTTCTCCATCCCCTCCACGACCAGCCAGCTCTTGAATGAGAAGAGGAAGGATCCCAGAACTGCCGAGTGCTGGGAGTCCTAGAAGCTTGCCTACAGCCTTGTCCTCAGTGATTGGCCTACCTGGACTATGGTTTGGAAACCTCCCAACTCTGGGGGACCCAGGGACCTGACTCTATCAGTGAAAGCCAACCAAGTGCATCCCTGATGGCCACAAACTAACTTGCCATTTACATCCCTCAGTTGCATTATTATTATTATTATTATTATTATTATTATTATTATTATTGTTATTTTGGGACAAGGTCTTGCTAAGTAGGCCTGCCTAAACTAGGAACCGCCCCTCCCCGCCCGCCCCCCCCCACGCCTCAGCCTCCTGAGCGCCGGCTGGGACTGACAGTAGATGTACACACCCTTCATGGCTGGGGGTTAATGAGTTCTGGAAGCATCACCCTGACAACTCGGCTACATTAATATTGCAGCTTCACAGATGTTAGTATCTCCACAAGCATCACGTGGCTGAGAACCAGCATTTTGTCAGTTCTCCCTGGAGTCACAAGACATTGATGGGAGCTAATGTCACAAAGTCACGTCCCAGTTTTGTCAGAAACACAAGCTCCAGGGGAATAAAAGACTAACCTGCTCACCTCTAAATGGATGAACCTCCCTCTGTTCCATATCAAAGGCCCCTTTGTGTGCAGGCAACTGAAACTCCAGCTACAAAACCTCTAGTCTCCAGAAGTAAAATTCCTTTCGCTAAAAAAGACAGCTCTTTGCTGGAACCTCTCCACGACCCTTTGCCCCCATAATCCTGGGTGAGATTATTCCCAGAGGACTTGTCCAGGGACGTAACATGACACAGGGTCATAACACCTTCAGGGTGGGACAGAGGGGATGAGTGACTTCTGGAAGTAATATTCAACAAAATCTTTAGCACCCAAAGGCGTGTATGAAACGCATAAAGAACTTCATCACAATATCTCACTTTTATTTTAAAAAGAGTGTCTAGTAGGCGTAGTGTGGCACACCTGTAATCCTAACACTCAGGAGGTGGAGGCGGAAATATCATCCTAAACCTGATAACCTGGGCTACATAGTGAATGCCAAGCCATCTAACTCAACAAAGCAAGGCCCCATCTGAAAACTTTAACTAACTAGCTACCTAAATAAATGGAGTATCTATATATTTAATTAGTTATCGTGCAAGACAATAAGTCAAACTATTAACAGTCTTTGGTACATTTTCATAACTAACTTTTTAAAACAATAAGCGATCGTACTTGGAATTTTAAAAACATTTTAAGAAACAGTATCAGGATCAGTACACTCACTTTATTTCCTTGGGTGGTAAGGGGTCAAACTCGACTCCTTCGCCGAAGGACAGGGGACAGAGCCGTGGTGAGCAGCTGGCAGCCAGAGAGTGGGTCAGAGATGCTGGGTTCTTTGGGGAAAGAGGAGAAAGTGGTTAGACCTATGACTGACCGGCCAAAGCATACACTCCACAGAAGGCTGAGCCTCTGAGCCTCCAGTAAGGGGCCCCGTGGTGACTACAGTCTTTCCCTACAGAGGACAGGCCTGGCCCACGGCATGGGGAGTGCACTAGGGCCAGAAGGTCAGGGTTCAAATCCCAGATCACTCCTCCCCTCTCCCCTTTTCAGTGATGGGCATTGTACCCATGAGCACATTAGGCAAGGTCCATCCTAAATGTGCTCTGTGCCCTCGGGAGAGTTGTGCCACAGGCCCAATGTCTTTATCTGCGCACTGGGGGAAAGTTGTGAAAGGCAGAAGAGGAAGCTGGCATGGTGAACTCCACATCAGGACTGAGGCCAGAGCCAGAGGCTGCCGTGCCCGGGGACTCTGTGGTGAGAAAATCCCACAACTCTTCAGAACCTTCAATTTATGCAGAGTGCCCCCCTCCCTGCCCCCTCCCCACCCCCTCCCCGGCTGTCATTGTCTCAGCAATAGTTAGAGAAGGCCACAACTACCGCTGAGGGAAAAAAGCTCCCTGGATTTAAGGTAAAGATCCACCCCTCCTCCCCCACCTCCTTTCCTTCTGGGGTTGACAGAGGGTTCCTGCAACTCTGTGACAGTGGAGCACAGGGTGGTGTCATTGTTGCTCCATGTCACCTTCCACCAGCCAGAAAGCTCAGTGTGCAGAGTGCAGCCTTTGACTCATCAGGGAAGCTCAGGTGACGGTCTCTGGTCACCCAGCTTGCTGGAATTGGCCCTCTGTGCTTGTGTGCAGAGATAAACACAGTGCAGAGGGACCTCCGCAGCCCTTTGTGCGCTCTGGTTTTCTGAGGTCTGTCATTTTCTTTGCTTAATTTAAGAGCAAGAACTACATCTGTGCCAGTGTGTGGAAGTGGCAGTCCCACCCACCCCCAGGGAAAAAGAAGGCAAATGTTTCTAGAAGGTTGGCTCTGAGGTCTTTACTGTGTTACCAGGACAAGACGCAAAAGCCGAAAGGGCCGGCTGAGAGTCCTCGGAGTACTGCGGCTGCTCCAGGGCTAGGGTGGAGCTTAGTGACTCTGGGTTCAGGGAGAGGATACGTCAGCGATGAGGTGTGGGCACAGACCTAGAAACAGTGGGTCCTGCTCTGCTCTCTGGCTGCCAGAGTCTCCCCATCAGGAGGGCACATCCCAGGCAGCTCTGGAAGCTACAAGGTTCTATGGCCACCACGGTTTGTTCTCCCACACCCCCAACACAACTTTCATCCAGGGCTCCGTCATTCCTGCCCACCAGGCAGACACTCCCTGGGCATCTAGGTGTGGGAGGGAGATGAGGTGGTGAGTTAACAGTAGTAACGAGAGACAAATGCACAAGGACACACTGAAGGATTGACACCAAGCCACAGGTTCTGGAACATGTGTGCGAAAGCTCCCAGAGGAGGTGACAGAGTTGAGCATGGAAGGGCCATCAGGACTCGGATGGGACAGGTGAGGGTCAAGGTTCATGTCGGGTGGAAGAAGTGACATCAGAAGCACCCCTGAGTGTCTGGTCTGTGGTCAGAGCAGGTAAGATGAGGCTAGAAGGCCAGACGGCCAAGCTGAAGCAAGCTTCACCTTAGAATGGAGTCTGAGGTGCCGGTGCTTGCTGGCACAGGGTCAGTAGGTCAAGAAAGCCCACACCACCAAAGCTCCACCACGGTCCTTAAGAATAACACTGCCACTGACCACCCCACGGGAGGCCCAGTCAGCAGCCACCCCTAAGTCCTACTTTGAGCTTCGACTGTAGGCAGGATGTGGCCTCTCCTGAGTTCTGCCTGCAAACCACCACCTGAGCAGATCCCAGGGCAAAACAGACTTGGAGTTTTTCTTGCAAAAAGTTAAGTAAAAGGATTAATACTTTCAAAGCCTTGGCCACCTGGAGGACTCTGATCTCAATAAGATCAGAACCCTGGCTGAGTTAGGTATTCAGGATCGGGGCCCACCAGCACACTGAAAGCTCATGGCGTAACTCCTCGGGTCTCCCAAAGGCTAGCCCGCCTTGTGCCGGGAGCCCAGAACACACCCCTCTCCCAGGTCCCGGCAGAGGGAGGCCGCCTTGGGAGCAAAGCCTCCGGGCGTGGGCCCCCGGGTGGGGAGGGCCCGGTTCCCTGTACGTGTCCCGGGAGCCCCACCCAGCCCGCCCCGGCAGGAATGTGGTCGAGCCGCAGCTTGGCAGCCCCGGGGGCCACCACCTCGAAGGGAGGAGACCGCGGCTCGCCTCTCCGGGGCTCCCGCGCCTCCCAGGCGATGACAATTTTCCAGCCACTGGCTCCAGCTGGCCAGGCTCTCTCGCTGCGCTCCCGCCCCGGCTCCCGGCGATGGCCACGCCGTCTCGACGGGCGGGTGGCCGCACCGACAGCGAGCGCTGCGGAGTCCCCGGGCGGGCTCCGGGTGGGCCAGGACGGGGAGAAGCCCGCGCAC
>CABHPR010150740.1:0-42008 GCA_902168415.1 Peromyscus melanophrys | reverse complement strand
ACCACTTGGCACCAGTGAGAAAGAAACATCATTTATTTTATATTTAAAGAGAAAAATAAACTTGTAGATTAAAAGAAGATGCCACTTACAGAACTTTAGAATAACTGTGTTGGCAAGCATGGTGTTGAACTTGATCCCATCCATGAGAACCTGAAGCAAAAAGAGGCCAGTTTCCCAAAGATCACCAGTAGGCTGATTGCCCAGGAGGAATAGCAACCCAGCCTACCCTCATCCAGAGTACATTTTCTCAACCCTACACCTTCCTTTCTCTGTGGTCCCAATCTCCCTGCATATTTAATGCTTCTTAAAAAAAAGGTTTAGTTCACTGTTTATCACATTTGTATGAATGCAGTGGCCACAATGGCCAGGAGGGAGCATTGGATCCTCTGGACCTGGAGTTACAGGCAGTTGTGAGCCTCCCCACTTGGGTCCTCTACAAAAGTATTAATTGATTTTAAACATTAAGTCATTTCTCCAGCCCTCCAATGTTTCTTTAGAATCTATTTGACAAGTTTTAAAAGTAGTTACTGAGACTTGGTTTACCTTAACTGTTTCATCAGAATATTTTTACAAAACAAATATCACTGCATCCCCTTTTTTTAACTTTTAAAGTTTAATCAGTTTTAGAATAGAAAGTTGTGATGATAGATTCCATATTTCCTTCACATTGACTTCTTCAATATCATAGCATAATGATTAAAACTGACACATCCCACATTGGCACAAGATTTTTAACTGAACCACAGACCTTCTTTGAATTCCATCAATTCTAACATAATTGTTGCTCTCCTTTTCCAGAATCCTATCCAGGTCCTATATTACATTAGCTGTTATTTCTCCCTATTTTCTCCCACACTATGACTGCTTACTAAAGTGTAGTTCACAGGCTTTAATAAAACAATGCACATCCTTAAAACATACTACACAATTGATCTTGCCACACATATAACTATGCATAGATAACCTAGTCATTTATTGTTATCTAATTAAAATGAATGGGTTAAATTAACACACACTAGTCTCATAAAACCTACAATTTCAATCTAATTCTCTCTCTCTCTCTCTCTCTCTCTCTCTCTCACACTCTCTCACTCTCACACACACACACACACACACACACACACACACACACATACACAGTGTGTGTGTGTATGTGTGTATTGCTGAAATTAAGAGACCGAGATGCATTGACACATGTGTCTTAGCTAGGATTTCTATTGTGAAGAGACACCATGACCACAGCAACTCTTATCAAGGAAAACATTTAATTGAGGTGACTTACAGTTCAGAGATTTAGTCCATTATCATCATGGTGGGAAATGGCAGCGTGCAGGCAGACATGGTGCTGGAGAAGGAATTGAGAGTTCTACATCTTGATCCACAGGCAACAGGAAGTGAACTGTGTCATTGGAAGCATAAGAGACCTCAAAGCCCACCCCAACAGTGACAAACTTCCTCCAACAGGGCCACACCTCCTCCAATAAAGCCACACCTCCTAATAATGCCACTCCCTACGTAGGCCATTTTCTTTCAAACCACCACAACATGTATCTATGTAGGGGGGTGTGTTTGTGTGCATGTGCACATGTGGAGTCCAGAGGTTGATCTTAAGTATTGTTCTCACTCACTTTCTGCTTTATTTACTGAGGCAAGGTCTCTCACTGACCCCAGAGCTTGCCCATTTGGATGGTCTATGTAGCCACCTTGCCCCTAGAGATCTACTTCCACCAGGTATGACCCAGAATGCCCAGTTTTTATCTAGTTCTGGATATCCAAACAGCGGTCCTTATTCTACTGTCGCAAGGGCTTCATGCACTGAGCCATATTCCTAGCCCTAATTGACTTCTTGTTATCTGAACCTTTGATGGCTAAGATTTGACTGAGTGGTAGACTGTTCACTTAGCTTTCTCAGGGCTTCAAGTTTGATCTCCATCACCCACTTAAAAAAAAAAAGAAAAGAAAAGAAAAAAGAAATCAGGTACAATTAAAGGAAAAGTATTATTATTCAACACAATATCTAGGATACAACAAATGCAATAAACACATGTCATGTGAACTACTGATTTGTTTCCAGCTGCAAAACAAAATATACTAGGGACTTACCATTGGATTTGTAAGTCCATGTTTTTTTTACATATGGTTTACTTTATCCTCCCGCCTCTGTGTCTGTGTGTCTGTGTGTCTGTGTGTGTGTCTGTGTGTCTCTGTGTGTGTGTGTGTCTGTGTCTGTGTGTGTGTGTCCCATGACATGCATGTGGATACCAGAAGACAACTTGAGGTATTAATCTTCACCCTCTAACATGTTTGTGACAGGGTCTCTTGCTGCCAGACACTGTGAACAACAATCTAGTAGTTCCATGTGCTTGCAGGGACTCTCTACATAGGAAAAGCAGAAATTATAGATTCACATGGCCACATGGTTCTGAGGATCTAAACTCTGGTCCGTATGCCTGCACAGCAAGCCTATTGCCCACTGAGTATTCTCCCCAGCCTCTTTTCTACGTGGTTCCTCCAAATGGCTTTGAGTGTGGAACCTACACGTTTGCTGTTCGTTTTTGTCCCACATGAGAGGAGTTTCTCCACTCTAACATGTACATTGCAGAATAAAGACAAACCTTGCTGACTTTTAAAAGCAATTATGCAAGGTTATTGGGTGACAGAGCCCCAATGATATCACGCTGACATTTCCTGAGGTCAGATACCACAGAAGCAGTATATGAAGGGTCCAAAGTAAGGGTTTGACTTCTGGTGCCCTCTCTAAAGTATTGAACATACTTTAATTATCTTTGAGTTATGAATAATATCAAAGCCAATTAGAATAAGGTTACTGCTTCAAGGGTGGACCCATAAAATGAGCATTTGGTTCTCATAGCAAACACCAAGAGAGCCTTTATGCCCACGATTTCCTGGTCCCAGACCTATATATAATCAAAAGTCCTGATTCTCCTTGTCCCTACCTAATATAAATTGAAATTGTAATATGGATATTATTATCCTTTATCCTTCCACAGGAAAAAAATTAATAGTGAATGTCTCTACTGTCCTTCATCTCTGTAAGGTTTCTGGACAAAAATGAAAAGTAAAGGGGTCTTCTGGTGCCATCAGTAAGAGAGAAACAACGTCTTGGCAGGGCCCCTTCATTGAGCTGTCTCCTCCTCATGCTCCTCTTTCGGGCAGCCCCTGCCTCCTTTTTATGCTCAGAGACCCTTCACTGAAAGCCTGTATCACTCCTGCAATTAGAACTAAGTGACCAAGGACATTTTCTTCAGCTATACACTCAGTCCATTTCTCTCCATGACCCATCAAGATGTCTCAGTCAGCAAACTGCTCCACCATGTGGTGCCTTCAACACCAAACTATTCCAATGCCTCCTCTAGTATTTCCTTTAACGTGGATTTTAGTATGTCAGTATATTAGTTATTTTTCTGTTGTCATAATTAATTTTTTTTTAAAACTGACAAAAAGCAGATTATAGAACAAAGAGTTTATCTTGGCATACGGTGCTTGAGAGGATGTGGATCATCACAGCAGGGAAGGCAGGGCAGGAGAAGTGTGAGGCCTGGCTGGTAGGCAGGAAGTAGACAGATTACATTTTGTCTGCAAGCAGGAAGCAGAGAAAAAAAAAAGGAGTGCAGCCGAGTTTTCATGTCTCAAGCCCACCCCTAACACACACTCTCTCCAGCAAACCATAGCCTCTTACTGGTTCTATTACCTTCCAAACAGCGCCACCAGCTGGAGAGGAAGCGTTGAAACACATGAATCTACAGGGGCTATTTCATACTCAAACCTTAACAGTCACCAAATCTGAAGTTCATTATTTTCTTTCAAGTTCTAACCATAGAAAGGAGACAGTCTGAGAGAGTGTGTAGAAACACACTGCTCAGCAGCAGAAAACTAAAGGCATAGACCAGCTTCTGCTCTGGTTCTTAATGTGCATGCTCTTTGATTTTGTTTGTTTTTGTTTGTTTTTTGTCTGTGCATATACCATATTTTCCTTCTTTATTTTATTTACTTATTCTTTGAAGTCTCATACAATGCATCCCAACTGCAGCCTACTCTTTCTCCCCTCCTCCCAATCTCCCTCACCTCCCTTCTGCCCTGAAATTTTAAGTCACACCCTTCACACCTTCAAGCCACCAGACACATCCTCCCAGCAGGCATCTCCTCCTCGATGTGACAGGCAAGCACATTATGCTAAGTAGATAATCACAACAATTAACTGAAAAGGTTATAATTTCATCCTGTTTGGTACAGTTGGCCTGTCAAAAACAATTAGGTTAAAATAGATTTCAAGTCTCCGTCTGCAAACTTGATGGCAGAAGGAAAAAGGAGAAGAAAAAAGAAAAAAAATGACAGTGTGGAACTTTTGGCCAAATAAAAGACTGAAAATTCGCTGCTATGGAGAGACTTGCTAAAGGAGTCCTTTCAGCTTAAGTGATGGTGTTTAGCTTCCGAAAATAAAGACTGAAAAATATAAATATTGAAAAGTGAGAGTGCATGGTAGAACTTCAAGGCAGGAGCAGTGGGGGAAAAGGCAATTCTACAACATTCACAAGGCAGTGAGAAAAACTATGGAAGCTGCAGACAATTCTGCATTCTGACAATGTTGCTCACCCTGGCACGTCGCATTATGACGGTCTAGACATTGCTGTTTGCATTCCAGCCTCTTGTGTCCCCTGTGGCCTAATTGCCAGGAGATCTGGAGCAATTCTCACTCCCACTTAGTGCCCACTCTCACTTCTAAGAAAATGACAGATACAGAGGCTGGGGAGAAGGCCCAGTCAGTGAAGTGCCGTGGAAGCATGAGGAACCCATTTCAGACTCCTGGTGCCCACGTAAACAATTTCAAAAGCAGATGTGGAAGCATGTGTTTATAATACTAATCTGGGAGGTGGAGATAGAAGGATCCCTGAGGCTTGATGGCCTAGTTGAGTCAGTGAGCTCCATGTTCAGTGAGAGACCCTGTCTCAAAACAACAAGAAGAACAAAGCCATAAAGAAAAGAACAAGCAGGGCGGTGGTGGCACAGGCCTTTAATCCCAGCCCTCGGGAGGCAGAGCCAGGTGGATCTCTGTGAGTTCGAGGCCAGCCTGGGTTACCAAGTGAGTTCCAGGAAAGGCGCAAAGCTACACAGTGAAACCCTGTCTCGAAAAACCAAAAAAAAAAAAAAAGAACAATTGAACAAGACATCCGAAATCAACCTGTCACCTACACACACACATATACACTCAGACACACACTCGCACACACACACATACACACACACACAGATGGGGAGGGGGTCAACTAAAGTTTTAAAACCTTACCCAGATTTAACATTCTTGAATTGTACTAAAAGTCTCTAAAGAAAAGTTAAGCAGCCTTCAGTGACAACAACCTATAACAGCATCATTGCAGCCATTGGAAGATTTCTCCACTTGATGCTGTTCCTTTCATTTCTTTTTACCTACATTTCTTTCTATGAAAGTTGTGATCTATATAACCATTATCTTTTCGTGTCTGTCAAAAAAAAAAAAAAACTTTGTGAAGCAACGTCCATGTAGCAAGACTCTTAGAGAAACAATATAGAAAATAATGGCTTAAATGCAGACCCAAAGTCCAAGATTACAAAAATCTGCATGCTGTGTAATTAATGTGCTGGAATTTTGTATAGGGGGTGGGGGTTGACTCAGTTGCTAAAGTACTTTGCTTTATATTCCTAGTACCCAGGTAAAAAGCTTGATGTGGCAGCTCATATCTGTAATCCCAGAACTGGAATGGAGAAAACAGGTGGATCGAATCACTAGGGCTTATTGGCCAGCCTGTTTAACTTGGGCTCCAGGTTCACTGAGAGACCCTTTCTCAAAAAGTAAGGTAGGAAGTGATTGAGAAAGATGCCTAATGCCAACATCTTGCCTACACACACACACACACACACACACACACACACAAACACACACAAACACACACACACACCACATACACATAAGAATTTCATACAATATTTCTAAACTCTAAAATAAACTATAAATGTTTGCTATGATCACATGCAATTGGCACTTTCTATAGCAGAAAAGATCACAGAAATATAGATAGGATATTGTAAACACAGAGTTCCAATACTGACTATTTTTATGTGTTATTTTTCATATTGAAACCATCTCTTCTTATGCATTAGTCTTCATGATATCGTAAAGGAAACCATCCATTTTCCAGAAAGAAAAATATAAAAATTCGCTCGTGCCTTTTGAGAGTATTGGTCTTCAAAAATTTCTCCATCAAGTTACTTATTTCCTTATGTCACTCTAGGGTACCGTGAACTTATGCATGTGTGCATGTTCCTATATATGTTAGCACACAGGTATGCAGGTACACATGCATATATGTGCATGTGGAGGACAGAGGACAACCTCAAATGTCTTCTTCAATCACCCTCCACCTCTTCATGACAGAGAGTAGGCTGCTTTGCTAGTAAGCACCAAGGCTCTATGTTCCCATTTTATTCCTGCTGCTTTGACAAATACCCTCCTCCACAAGTCAACTCAGGAGACAAAGAGCTCATTTGACTCACAGTTCTGGGTTGTAGTCCATGATTGCAGGGGAACCACAGAGGTGGGAACTTAAACCCACACATCCACAGTCAAGGGCAAAGAGAATAAACACGTGAGTCCTGGTTGGCTTCTTGCTACCCAGCTTGCTTTCTCTACTCTTATACAGTCTGGGCCTGACCCATGAAAGCCACATTCAGGGTGGATCACATTCAAGGCGGGTCCCTCCTACCTCAATTAACAATCAAGACGGTCAAGACTAACTTGGTCCAGATAACTCCTCAGCTGAGACCCTCTTCTCAGGTGATTCTAAGTGGCGACAAGTTGCTAATTAAAACCAAACCATTGCAGCTGGTGTTCACTTTCCAGCACTGGAATTATAGGCATGTACCACAGTCCCCAGTTACTTTATGTAGTTTCTAGGACTTGAACTCAGGTCCTCAGGCTTGCACAGCAAGTACTTTACCAACTAACTGAGTCATCTCTCCAGATCCTATCTGAACTTCTCTTCTTAGGATATTATTTTTTCATGCACTTTCCCCACTACAGGATTCTGCTTTCAACTCCATCTTCTGTGCAGTGTGGTTTCATAGTAAATACTGATATTTAATAGTAAGTAAGTGGAGACAGGAAATCCCTGGGCCAAGCTGGCTAGCTAGAGTAGACAACTCCATGAGCCCTGCGTTCAACTGAGAGACCCTGCCTCAACAGATAAAGAGGACAGTAATCAAAAAAGACATCAGCTTCAGCTTTGGGCCTCCACATACATGAGCACGCATCTACATGTGCACCTAGCACATGCATATAGAGCCTACACGTGATAAATACACATGCCTAGGTGTACACACACCTCACACATAAATATGTTCCAAAAAATTCCAATAATAAAATCCAAATACAGCTAGACTAAATGCATTAAAATTAAATGCAAGTTTTCTCTGTTCTTATTCAGAGAACTGGAACATTTTCTCTTCTCTTTCTGACAGGACTTCAATGTGATGCTTCATTATGAGTCACATTTTTTTTTAAATTCTGGACTTGATTCCCACTGCTTTCTGACAACAATTTATTCCGTCTGCTGGGGTTACAGCCTTGACTTCTAATCTAGTCACCCACCTAGCTGCAGGAGCAACGTATTTTTTCCATGCTCATTTCACAGCAGATGGTTTATGGAGTATGTTGCCCGACAGATGGTTATTAAAGAAGTTTGCTGCCCAATCACAACAATGTGCATGTTTTGTTTATGAGGCTGATCATGTACTAGAATGTTCCATTTAGTGAACTGCCTAAATAGCCGACTTTGTCTTCCACAACTAAAACTTAATGCTATAGTTTACAATTTCTGATTTGTAGGGGATGATTTCATTTAAATTCTTGGTGCTAAGAAAACTATGCATTTGGGCCAGGCATCACAGCAAATGCCTGTAATCTCAGCATTTGTGAGGCTCAGAGGATAATCGTGAGTTCAAGGCCAGTCTAGGCTCCTAACATTCTTACTGTGTGACTTTTCCTACAGACATGCCATGGGAGGACATTGATCACTGACAAAAGGAACAACATCGTTCAAGTCTAGCTCAGTGAACCAGTGAGCTGATTATGTTACTTAAAGCAGAATGGGTGAGGGGTTACTTACATGAGTATGTGTGACAATTCTCTAAGAGGAAAATCTATCTCAGCATGGTAATGATTCATGAAAGCTACATTCCTGGGTTTATGGTCTGGAGGCAGCTCAATAGGTCAGAAAGTGTGCCTGGTAGTTGTTAGTGCCGCGGAGGGGCCTTGTAAGTTTCAGGAGCTTCCTGAGGTTAGTAAGTTTGTTTGTTTCCCCACATTTAACTGAAGGTGGAATTTTCAACTTAGAGGAAATAGCTTGCTGCAGCTGTGTAGTGGGACCCTGTTTCTTATTTAAAAACAAACAAACAATAAACAATAAACAACAACAAAAATAGCCTGTTGGGCACCTTTTTCCTGAAAAGGCTTCAGTGAGTGTCAGATATTATTTAAGTGCTCAAAGATACTACAGGGAAGAACAAGTCTCAGATCTATGTGTTTTCCTGCAGGAAGTACTTCCGGACAAAGCAGTCTTAAATCCTCACCTTTCCTCTGCCTCCCCTGGCAGGGCACACTCCCCTGCATGCTGGCAAAGTTCCTTCCCCACTGAGCCATGGGTACTGGTTCTCAGCCTGACCGACTCACAGCTTGCTAGCTTTACAAAGTCATCAGTTCAGCCACTACTAAGCACTGTATGCTTAGCACTCAGCAAAAGTTGGTATGGTGGCTAAAAAGAAAAGAACCAGAAAATCCACATTCTATTGTAGTTAAATCGACAAAACTGTAATCAACTGTAATTTACTTTAGCATCTCCAGAGAGGTGCCTTGGATGGTGAAGTGCTTGCCACGCAAACACAAGGACCTGAATTCAATCCCTAGAACCAATATGAGAAGGCTATGCACGACCACACCCACTAATAATGCCAGCGCTGGGGAAATGGAAACAGGCTGGTGTCCAGGGATCTCTGACCAGCCAGTTTAGGCAAATCAGGGAGTTTCAGGCCAGTGGGAAAGCCTGGTTTCAAAAAGCAAGGTAGACTGCACCCATGGAGCAATATTCATGGTTATCCTTTGGCCTCCACATGCAAATGAGAGCAACACACCCACATTCACATATGCATACATGCACAAACATGCCCACACATGCACATAGATATTACACATAAATCCAAAAAGCTTATTAAAAGAATGGGAATGATAATGTAGATTCAAGAAGCTTCTGTAATGGAGCGATGAGAATCTCTGTGCAAAGGGTTCCGACTGTGTCTCAGCAGGCGCTTTCCCACTGCTCTAGTTAACTTCAACTCATAGGTTAACACACACTGTCAAAGGGAGAGACAATTCTGAGACAGATGAGTCCCTCTTCCACTCATAAAATTATCACTACATTTGCAACTTTCATGAGTTACCCCTTTACCATTGCTAGAGAATTGCTGGAAGAGCGTCTGTTTGAGTGCCTGGTGCTTTCTCTGTAGTCTTTTGGACATGCTGCCCTGGGATGATGAACTCACACTGGCTGACAGTCTGGCAGTCCTACAGCTGCAAATGTCACCGTGAGAGATTTGATCAGCCGAGACCTCACAGTGACTCAGTAGGAGATGAATTGAGAATATTAAATCATAAGTTACTGTGTTTTATAACAAGAAATATTTAAATCAGGTGAATTGCTTATGCAAATGTAGAAAGTTTTGCAGACATTAAGTTCAGATATTGGGAACTGAAGTGATGGTTCATGGGATACGAGTTCTTATAGAGGGACAGAGCTCAGTTCCAAACACTCCCCTTCATTAGGGGGCTGACCACAGCCTCTAACTCCAGCTCCAGGAGATCTGATGCCCTCTTCTGGCCTCCACAGGCACCTGCACTCACATGCCATAGCCAAACACAAATGCATAGACATAATTTTAAAAAAATCTTAACTGTAAGTCACTTCTGTGTCCAAATGCAAATATATACACTGAGGATGGTGGCATCCTCAGCATCTTACATATTGGAGATGTGATGTGTGGGGGGGCCCTGTGGTCCTGTGAACAGTCTTGACCTGTGTGTAATAAATTCCATATGCATATGAGTTCACATAAGTGCTTCTGGGAGAAATAACTCCATACCATCTATGTTTCCACTTTTAAAGAGTGCTTTTAAACCTTGAAAACTGAAAAAAATTTGAATATAGGGCCCATTGGGGTTCTTCTTTTTTTAATGACTAAAGAAAGCACTATCCACAAAAATATAATAAATAAAAATAAATCCAGAAATATATTAGAATTTAATTTGAAACCTACTGCTTCATTCTTTCTCTAGAAAACAGTATTTGCTTTACTTTATACTGTATTTCTGATAAAATATCACTTAAATTCTCAGAATTAGAAAATTTATATTATGCAATGTGAATGTTACTAACAAATTTTAGATTGTAACAGAATGGAAGAGCAAGTCAATGAAAATTTGCACCTTCTTTTTTTCTTAATTCCTCTATATTCTTTATTAACTTTACTTAAAATTATGTGGCAAGACATACCATGTACTTGGATCCATTTAAGTGACACTTTAGACAGATTTCCTTTTGTGCTATGCTATAAAATTGTCTAAATCCCTCTCCGATGGGTCCACACTATCACTTCTTACTTCTTCTTTATGTTTATCACATTTATTTCTGTGGGGGAGGGGACGTATCTGTAAGGACAGTGGAGACCAAAGGACACTTTTCATCACTGCAGTCTCTCCTTCCACCATGTGAGTTCCAGAAATCAAACTCGGATTGTCAGGCTTGGTTGAGCACCTTTACCTGCTGATCCACCTTGCTGCCCCTGTTTGGTCTTTTAGCTTTCTTCACTACCTCAATGTCTCCTCTTCAAAAGGCATTTATGACCTTCTGTGTATACAAGCCCCATTCTTGCTCAGAGAGAAAGCATGTCAGACATATATATTTTCTTTGAGTCAATGTTATCCAGAATATTAACTGACTTGTTTCCCATTGCAGGAGGGTTGCAATGCTAGGATTCTTTACAGGACAGCCTGGGGTACAGCATCAGCCCTCTCCAGGGTGTCTTCACACGTATGGTCCCTGAAGTATAGCCATTTCAACACTCCAAATCACCAAAAGTCTGATGATTTTGTTACTGAGATAAAAACAGTGAATTCTACTA
The DNA here is from genome assembly GCA_902168415.1 of Peromyscus melanophrys. Taxonomy (NCBI): domain Eukaryota; kingdom Metazoa; phylum Chordata; class Mammalia; order Rodentia; family Cricetidae; genus Peromyscus; species Peromyscus melanophrys. The sequence goes on along the minus strand of CABHPR010150740.1, from coordinate 30,785 downwards.
AAAAATTAAAGAAGTTGGTGAGATACTTAATACATATTGTTTTATACAAAATAAAGGAAGGGGTGGAGTATAGTAATAACCTAATAACCTGAGTCACTATCAAATAAGTTTTCTTTATCCCTGAAAATTCTGTACATATATTCAGTGAAATATGGTCAGATCCACACCTCATTTTCCTTCCCTCTTCTCCCATGTCCCCTTATCAAGTCCCCCTCCCAACTCCATGTCTTCTTTTTGTTGTTGATAATTCGCTAAGTTCAATTTGTGCTATTCATTCACGCAAAGAGGAGGAGTCATCCACTGGAACATGGGACATCTTCAGTAGTCACACCCTCCAACAAGAATAATTCTCCTCTCCCTGTAGCTATCAAGTGTCAATAGTTCCTAGATAAATGATGGGTCCTGGAAACCCTTCCCCCATCCAGGCTGTAATGTGGTCTATCTTGATCTTGTGCAGATCTTCTGCAGGTAAGCACAGCTACTGTGAGTTTGTGAGTGTGCTAGTCAAGTCTTTTCCAAAAGACAGCATTTCACACCCTTACTCTCCATCCTGAGGCTCTTATGTTCTTTCTTCTCCTCTTCCTCAATGTTCCCTGAGTCTTGGGGAAGAACAATAAAGATATCCCATCTGGGTCTGCATACTAAGTCTCTTATTCACACACTTTGACCAGTTAGGAATGTCTGAATTCACTACTATCAAGCAACCATTGATACAGCTTTCTCACATAGGCAGTTCTTCTTTAATGGAACTCACTGTCCAGCAGGAAAAAGAGGATCTTGTATTAGTCATTTTTATTTTCCAATGATAAAACACAATAACAAGGGTAACTTATGAAAGAAATAGTTTCTTTGAACCTACAGTTCCAGAGGGATAGGGGTCCATCGTGGCAAGGAATGGCAGCTGCAGACAGGTATGGCATCAGGAGCAGCTGAAAGTTCATATCTCCAAATGCTAGCAGGAAGCAGACAGTGAGCTCGAAATTTTGCAGGTCTTTCAACTGTCAAAGACAACCTCTAGTACCATACTTCATCCAGTAAGGCCACACCTCCACCGTGACCTCCCAAACAGTGCTATCAAATGGGAACCAAGGACTCAAATGTCCAAGACTATAGGGGACTTTTCATTCAGACTGTCACACAGATGTTGCATATAAAACAGAAACACAAATATAAACATTCATAAAAATATGTCCAAGATGCATAGTGTTCTGCAAGCTCTGATGGGGTTTCTGATTTAACCTGGGTATAAAGGGAGTTTACATTAAATAATTTTCAACTGTAAAATAGCAGGATAGAAAATTAAATAGCTCCATCCATTTGCCTGCAAATTTCATGATGTCACTGTTTCTCACTGCTGAGTAGTACTCCATTGTGCATATATACCACATTTTCTTTATCCATTCTTCGGTTGAGGAGCATCTAGGTTGTTTCCAGGTCCTGGCTATTATGAATAATGCTGCTATGAACATAGTTGAGCAAGTGTCCTTGTGGTATGATTTAGCATTCCTTAGGTATATGCCCAAGAGTGATATAGCTGGGTCTTGGGGAAAATTGATTCCCACTTTTCTGAGAAACTACCATACTGATTTCCAGAGTGGCTATATAAAGTTTGCACACCCACCAACAGTGGAAGAGTATTCCCCTTTACTCCACATCCTCTCCAACATAAGCTGTCATCAGTGTTTTTGATCTTAGCCATTCTGATAGGTGTAAGGTGGTATCTCAGAGTCATTTTGATTTGCATTTCCCTGATGACTAAGGATATTGTCATAATATAATCTTAATGTCTTTCAGCCATTTGAGATTCTTCTGTTGAGAATTCTGTTTAGCTCTGTAGCCCATTTTTTAATTGGATTGTTTGTTATTTTGATATCTAGTTTCTTGAGTTCTTTATATATTTTGGAGATCAGCCCTCTGTCAAATGTGGGGTTGGTGAATCTTTTCCCATTCTGTAGGCTGTCGTTTTGTCTTATTTATCATGTCCTTTGCCTCACAGAAGGTTCTCAGTTTCAAGAGGTCCCATTTATTAATTGTCGATCTCAGTGTCTGTGCTACTGGTGTTATATTTAAGAAGCAGTCTCCTGTGCCAATGAATTCAAGGCTACTTCCTAATTTCTCTTCTATCAGTTTCAGTATTACTGGTTTATGTTGAGGTCTTTGATCCACTTGGACTTGAGTTTTGTGCAGGAGAGATCTTTCCATTTTCTGATACCTTCTTCAATTTCTTTCTTCAAAGACTTAAAGTTCTTGTCATACAGGTCTTTCACTTGCTTAGTTAGAGTTACCCCAAGGTATGACCCAGACTCAGATAGACAAACATGATATGTACTCACTCATAAGTGGATACTAGATGTAAAGCAAAGGATAACCAGACTGCAACCCACAGCTCCAGAGAAGCTAACTAGCAGGGAGGACCCTAAGGGGGATGCATGGATCTCCCTGGGAAGGGAAAATAGATGAGATCTCCATGAGTAAACTAGGGGTGTGGGGGGCAATAGAGGGTAGGAGATGGAGGATGAGAACATAAGGGAACAGGATGGTCAAACTGAAATAGGGACAGAGTGGGAGAGCAATGAAAGAGATAACTTGATAGAGGTGATAGGGAGAAATCTGGTGCTAGCGAAGTTTCCAGGAATCTATAAGGATGACCTCAGCTTAGACTACTTGCAATAGTGGAGAGGATGCCTGAGCTGGCCTACTCTGGTAATCAGATTGGTGAATACCCTAATTGTCATCATAAAGCCTTCATCCAGTAACTGATGGAAACAGATGCAGAGATCCACAGCCAAGCACCAGGCTGAGCTCCAGAAGTCCAGTCAAAGAGAGGGAAGAGAGATTCTGTGAGCAAGGGGCATCAAGATCATGATGGGGAAACTTACAGAGACAACTGAATCAAGCTAGTAGGAACTCATGAACTTTAGACCAACAGCTGTGGAGCCTCCATGGGACTGGACCAGGCCCTCTGCATAAATGAGACAGTTGTGTAGCTTGGTCTGTTTGAGGGTCTCTGGCAGTGGGATCAGGATCTATCCCTGGTGCATGAACTGGCTTTTTGGAGCCTATTACCTATGGTAGGACACCTTGCACAGTTTTGATGCAGGGGGAGGGGCTTGGAACTGCCTCAACTGAATGTACCAGGCTTTGCTGACTCCCCATGGGAGGCCTTACTTTTTCGGAGGAGGGAATGGGGGTGGACTGGGGGAAAGGCTGGGGGGCAGAAGAAGGGAAGACAGGGGGATATGTAGTTAGTATGTAAATGAATAAAAAATTTCTTCATAAAACAAGAAGGGAGCCAACCACTCTCCAACAACAACAAAAAAAAAAAGAAAGAAAAAAAAAGAAACTTCAATAGGAAATTTAAGAATATGGACTATCTTTGCAAGATAGCCTGGGCAGTTTTCCATCTAGTGTGCAAACAACACCAAATTTGTCAATAGCCTTTCCTGAGTATATGGAGACAAAAGTCTCTGCACTGCTGGTGTAAAAATCCTATAAAGGGCAATTTAGGGAAATCAAACAAAATTAATCCACACACCTTTTGATCCACTGGTTCAACATCTGTAACTGTAGTCTGTTTTAATGTCAGAGAAGTGACAAATGCTGGCAGAACACGTAGGATGATAAATCAAGAAGATTGGAAGAAAATATTTATCACTAAAAGATACAAAAGAATACTATGATATAAAATGTGATAGAGCTCAAAAAAGCAATGTGAAGTACTTCTTCTATTAATATGCTGTTTTTGTTCTTTTTTTAAAGATAAGAAATATTTGTGTGTGTGTGTGTGTGTGTGTGTGTGTGTGTGTGTGTGTGTGCGTGCGTGCGCACACGCCTACAGAGCTCAAACTCACATTATGTTCACAATAAGTATTTGTTGAATCACTGAATCAAGGGTATTTCATCTACCCTTTTATGCAGCATTTTATTCTCATATTGTTCTGGGCTTATCTTCTTGAACCAAAGCTCAGGTCACATGGGTTTAACCTGCTGTGGCAGAAACGGCATTTGCTTTTAAAGTGAAACCTTATGTTTTAATGTTTTTGTTTCTATAGCAGCTTGACAAGTCATGCCCTTCTCTAGGTCCCCTGTGCCTGGGACGAGGTTCCCTGTGGTGCTCACCAGAGAGCTAGAGTGTAGCTGAAAGGATCAAAGCAATGATGACTATGACTTAACTATAATAAGTAATACACAAAAATTATAATCCCGCTAAAATTCAAGCTGGTAGTGCACACATGCAACCCAGCACTTACAAGGCTGAGGCACAAGGTTAGTTGTGAGTTTGAAGTCAGCCTAGGCTAGATAGTGAGTTTAAAGGCAGTCAGGGCTATATGGTAATATTTTACCTCAATAAATAAAAACAAAAACAAATCTTGAATGTTGTGGATTCATTTTGCAATCATTCACATACATTTTATTCCAGATTTTTCATGCATAGCCTACAAATATGAATTGTTAAATAAATGTTGAATGAATTGAAATGTATGCAAAAGCATCAATGATATGTAAGTGGTATTTATTCTTTCTGTTATTAGAGGTATTGCTGCTAAAACTAATACTTATGTAAGCCCTTATCAATTAAAAACTTCTCACTCATATTTGTTTTCCAGGACAGTCTCAGCAACACAGTTTATGAGACTCTGGAAATGTTATTACTTTTTTTTTTAAATAATAAGGGTGGGGTTTGGAGAGATTGCTCAGTGGTCAAGAGCACCTACTGCTTTTGCAGAAGATCCCAGGTCGGTGTCTTAACACCCAAGTCAGACAGCTCACAGCAACCTGGAACTCCAGCTCCAGGGGATCTGGTGTCCTCTTCTAGACTCCATCGACTCCTGCACTCATATGTACATGTCCTCACATAGCCTCACATGTACACACAATTTAAAATAAAATAAATACTGTAAATAATAATAAAGGTGTTTCTGAGCCTGTTGCATAATTACCGTTATTGCTACCTCTACTATCATGTGAAGAATGAATCAAACCACAAAGAAGAATACTGTGGAACTCTGTGATACTTTGCAATTAAACTTTCCAGCCAAGTCAGAGAACTTGGAGTATCCAAAGGGAAGAGCAATTAGCTCGAAAGTGGGAGGCAGACAAAGCTGAAATGGCAAAGGCTGTCAAGGTGAGCCACTCAGAAATGTCTGATGGAAGATAATTGTTTCTTATTTTACCCAAAAGGATATTTCGAAATTGCTGACTTGACACCTTCTCATTTTCTTAGAACATTTCAATGACTTTTGAAACCATGCACGGTTCCCTAGGAACTTTGTACCCTGTTGGCTTTTCTCGGCTTTCCAGCTGGTACAGCAGGGATATTTATCAAATGTTTGCAGATCTAGAAATTACTTCACAAGTCCAGGAGGTCAGCCTTAGGAAGGCTTTTCGTCTAGTAGTCCCTCATGCTCATTTTAAGTGAAGGAAACAGATGACTAGGGAAAAAATGTGGGTTTAACAATGTCTTAGACTAGGGGCAGAAGAAAATGCTCATTGTCCATAATAATAAACCACCTTTGTGCAGTATATGTTGAGGCAGAGTTAGGTAGGAATAAATGAGATGATATGTTCTTCACCTGGCTGTTTTCATTCCTCCATCTCTTTTCTCTATTCCTTTCTTCCTTCTATATCTCCAATATATAGACATTGTCTATTTCACAAATTTGTCTGTAAAGTTTCTATGCTAATATTTGTTTGTATATGTACTGTGTCACTTTTCTTGGAGGGATGGGAATGGGTATCTCTTGACCTCAGCTAGAGAGGTGGACAGGCAAAAGAAATGATCCCACCAGAGTCCAGCTTGATGAACCCATGAGGGACTATTGGAGTTACTTACAAGAGTGTGCATGACTCCTAGGCAGCTACACGGTGACAACTCATGAAAGCTGAGACCCTGGATCTTCCTGTACAGCTTCAGGTTACTCTACACACCAGAAAGTGGCTCTCCAGCAGGCCTTACTCTTTCTATAATCTTTGGGAGGAGATTGTGAATCTTGTACATTTGAGGCATTTTTTTCCCTGGTCTTATAAGTTGTTGACTTCCTAAGCCTTGTAAGTTTTGTTTACTTCCTGAATCTTAAAGAGCTTCCCTCTAGGATGGAATGTTTTGATCCAGAGAAAATTTCTGAGCAGTCATGTGTTAACGCACTTCATACATTTTGATGATGTCATAAATGGCAGTGCTTTGGGGATGGGAAAGAGAACTGTCATCCTGTTTAGTGAATTCTTTTTGGCACAGATCAAGCCTGTGACTCAACACTCAAAGGATCCGTTTACTTGAAAATTGGACTGTGTGTTCTGTCTTCAAATTCACTTCACTTTGATACTAAATGAAACCTATTTTGTGTAGAAAATTAAAGTAGCTACATTTTTCTTCAACACAGAGAAATCTTTTATTTTATTAGCCTCTACCCCTTTCCATTTTTCATGACAGCACTGAATTTTCTTCTCTAAAACACAAACAAGTCAATGTAAGCATGGCTAGCAGGCTAAAATGATTATGGGATAATTTGAGTTTGCCAGACCAAACAGAATCAATCATCATTGTTCAGGGACCCAGAGCACTAAATGGCTATGAAAGGATATTTCTGAGCCTTCATAAAGTAGGTTTTACAAACACAGAAGAAGGAGCAGGTTATCAAACACCCCCTGGTGTAGTCTGTTATTTTAAATTTTGTACCCCAAAATATAAGCTGTACATATGATGATTCCACTCCACTGTCTTAGTGCAAACTGAAAGGCAACTGGGCACTGGTGGAATGATGGGTCTAGATATAGGGTCCCAATAGCAAACTAGATTTAATAAATGCTATGTAAAGCTTGAAGTAACTGGTCCAGGAAATTAACTTGCAGACCTATAAAGATGAATGGAAGATGACTTAATGATAGGTTGGGAATCAGAATGGATTGATGGATCCTGTGTGTGTGTGTTTAGAATCAAGCCATCCGTGACTGTGCGTTCTGTTGTTACTGTTTCAGGATGAGATTCTGAGTTTGCTTTCCTTCTTTGGGGGATTTCAATTGTTTTTCCATTTTTCCTACTTTGTCCTCTGAGAGTTATGTCCTCATAACTCTTCCCTGTGAAGGCTTTAGGAGCACACCTTCCCTCGGGGCATTTGGAGTCACCGAAAATTATTACAGAAACCTAGGCAATAATTTGGGGCTGTTCAGTATTCACTTATTTGGACATTTCAGAATTTTTCTTCAGCTTTCAGGATAAATGGAGTTGTTTTTGACAGAATTGGGAAATAGGTGGATGGTCACAGACTATCATAAAACAGCTCAAATAGTTTTGTTTTTTTTTCTTTTCTCTCAATTACTTTACATTTAAAAATGTGGTTCTGGGGCTATGGAGATGGTTCAGTGGTTCAGCACTTAACACACAAGTGTGAAACTGGAGTTGAGGTCTCTAGAACTTCACATAAATTCAGGCAGGGTGGGTGTGGCAGACACATGTAATTCCAGCCTTGGAACACAGAGACAGGGCAAGCCCCAGTATAAGTCGGTTGCTAAGGGAGCTATATCAATGAGCTCTGGGTCTGACTGAGAGACTTGCCTGAATGATTAAGGTAGAAAAGCAATCTAGAATCATTCCAAGTATCAATCTTTAACCCATACATATACCCACATACATGTATGCTCCTCCACCAAACATGAAAAACTGGAAAGGAAAAAATTGATTCTGTATATCTTTGACCTAGGAGACTTTAAAATAAATAATAATCTTTTAGATCAAATTACTAAAATGGGAGGTCTCTCTGTCTCTGTCTGTCTGTCTGTCTGTCTGTCTGTCTGTCTGTCTCTCTCTCTCTCTCTCTCTCTGTGTGTGTGTGTGTGTGTGTGTGTGTGTGTGTGTGTGTGTGTGTGTGTGTTGAGGAAATAAACTCAGGGGTGAAACCTAGAAGGGAGTCAGGGGAGGATAGGGCAGAAAACAGGTATTAATGTTGATAAGCTTTTTGATTTTTTTTTGTCTTTTTTGGTGTTTTTTTTTTCTTTTGTATTCCAATAAGCCTCTCTGTCAATGCAGCAATCCAAATCAGACCAAATTAGGAAAAGGCCCGGTTTAATGGGTAAAGCATTCCTGGGTGATTCCCCAGCCCCAGAGAGAGGAGACAGGGACGAGAGACCAGAAGAACCATGTGTCTGTTTTCTGGGATGCAGCTTATATACCCTATGGGAGTGGTCTTGAGCCTCTCTGGGGGAGGAGCTGTGTTTGACGGGCTTTGAAGGGTAGGGTTTAGAGAAAGAGATGGGGAGGGAAGTTGAGGTGGATCTTCCACCAGAACATTCCAGACTCTTTGGGTATAGGGATGCCAGGGTGCCAGGGGTTGAGGTGGAGCTCCCATCCAAACAAATGTATTAATGTATGTTCTGCAGTCTGCTCACAGAGGGAGCTGTGACTTGTAACCATATCACAGAGTGTCCCATCTTGAGGTAAGATTGTTGCCTGTTCTATGCTGGAAATAGACATTGGCTACAGACCACTATGACTTCCACCGTGGAAGACGTGTAGTCTTCTCGGTGTTTCTAGTAGGGATGGAAGCACTCATTACTAAAGGGTAACTTTCCAAGGAAGGCAGCAACTGTGATCATTTAACAGTCAGCACTCACCATGTCTTGTGAATATGTTCCCTAGCTAGGGAAGAGGTGGAGGGCAGGATCTGAACAGTGTCCGTTAAGAGAAAAGAGAGACTGGATAAATGGTTCATTAGTTAACAGCCCTTGCTGTTCTTGCAGAGGACAAGTTTAGTTCTCAGCACCATGTGGGGCAGCTTACAACTTCCTACAACTTCAGACTACCCTAGGTAGAGAGACTAAGAGAGTCACAAGATCCTCCCTCTGTCTTAAAGACTTTTACCGACAGCCTGCACTATGAAAGGCAGAAAACAGCACAAACCAAAGATAAGAATGCTAGAGTGATATTTTAATAATGAACATTTACATTTGCAATTCTAATGGAGGAACAAGTACTAGATCTGCTGTCAAAGGAGGGAAAGTTGAAAATATGTGTGTGCACGCATATGTGCATGTGTGTGTGTGCATGTGTATACACAGAACTGCTGTTTAAAAAAATATCCTGAGACTGGTCCCTGAGGTGAATGAAAGAAATGGGGAGAATCCTGTGGTGGCTCCAGTGTTCTGCCAGCAAGATACAGTTTTGCTACATTTTACCCAAATACCCTAAGCCAACACAATTTTCCTTAGGCAAGTGGGCAAGTTTCACTACCAGCTTGGAATTCTACATATTATCCCACCAGATGAGGAAACCCATGCCACAGGAAAAGATATGCAAGAAGGGGACTGTACCTGCAGGGTTCCCTGATGACTAGTGTAAGCATTGCAGCTGGGACAGAAAAGCATTCTGGCAGCCAAGGAATACCGCAAAGGTAGCACCTTACAGTCCTGCTCCATGGAAAGGTTTCCCCAATGTAATAACTCTGCTCAGGCAGGGGAGGGTTTCCCCAGTGAAGTTGTCAATTCTTCTCAGATCCCCCAGAGTGTAACAACTCTGCTATGCTAGTGTAAGGTTTCCCCAGTGAAAGTGTTACAGTTCTGCTCTGCTCTGCTCCAACCAGGAAAAGAAGGTCTCACCCAAACCTCATTCAAGAGATTTATTGAGAGGGAGGAATCCAGGAGAGTGGCTGCCTCTGCCAGGGTGGAAAAGGAAGCTTCCAACTGGACAGGTAAAGGGCTTATACAGGGCTTCTTCTCAATGGCTGAGTTTTTCTAGGGTGAAGATTTTTAGGGTGAGAACTGGTCATATTTCAATCCCTGAGCTTGGACAAGCTCAGAGATTGGCTAGATTTCATGCTCAGGGATTGGTTGGTTTCATGCTCAAGAATCTGCTGTTGTTTGTGTTGAGTGAGTCAAGGACAGGGTGTGTTTGTTTGGCTCTGGTTTCAGGGCCAAAATATGTTTCTTTCAGTGGCTCCTTTTAACATTATGGCTCTGGTTTCAGGGTCAGGGTGTGTTTCTTTGGCTGGCCCTTTTACCCTACAACTACCAAAAAGTGACTGACCTAAAATATTGTTGGCTGGTCTGCTAAAAATATATGAATAATCTCCATGCTTTATAGGTAAAATTTGCAAAATGATGTCTTTACTAGGGTTCAGTGCATGCACCAAGTCAAGGACACAATATAGCTCTGGATTCTCAATAGAAAGAGTAAATGCAAAGAGAAGGGGAGTATCATTATTGTGTTTTCAAAGCAGTCTCCTGTAGCCCAGGCTAGCTTCGAACTTGCTATGTAGCTGCAATGGCATTGAATTCCTGATCCTCCTGCCTATACCTCTCAAGTTCTGGGATTTCAAGGTGTGTGCCACCATTCTTGGTTTGTGCAGTGCTGGGGATCAAACTCAGAACATTCTGCATGCTAGGCGAGCACTGTACAAACTGAGGCACATCATGAGCTCACTGTCATTCTTTATGACACCAGAAGTCTCAGCTCGTTGTTCACTCTGTGTCTACCTCATCAAGGCTGTGGACTCCCGAGGGGCAGCTCTTCTCAATTGTGGTAGCTTACATGTGCAACTGAACAAGGTAAGGTAGGAAAGCCTTGACATATTTTGTAATATAGGACAACTCTAAGAAGCTAACCAAACTTACCTTAGTCTCATCTAAGATCCAAACAGAAAGTACAGAAAGAAACTATTTATTTGTTTGTTAACTTGTTTGTTTGTGTCTGTGCATGTGCATGCGGGAGCCTGTGGAAAGCAGAAAGAGAATATCAAATTGGAGTTACAGAGTTACAGGCAGTTGTGAAGTAACCGATGTAGATGATAGGAACCAAACTCCAATCATTTGCAATAGCAACAAGTGCTCTTAAGAGCTAAGCCACTTTTTCAAGCTCTGTAATGTTTATTAAGCAATACCCATGCTTAACAAACAAGTCTCAAGCTCCCATGTGCTGGTCATGTCCCACGGGAATTTTACAGAGTATGAAATTTTTCTGTAGAAAAGCATGTTATGAGTTAGATTAATGGGATTATGTCAGATACGGTGGCTGAGGAGGGAGGCTGAAGCAAGAGGACCAGGAGTTTGAGACAAGACTGGGAAACATGACAAAACACTGTCTCAAAAACTTCTTTTCAATAATAAATCAATGGATGTGTAAATCTTCATTGTTAATTTCATAGGATTTGAATCACCTAGAAGCACATCTCTGGCTGTGTCTGTAAGGGTGGTTTAAATGGCAAGGAAAGACCTATTCTGACTGTGGACAATGACATTCCATGAGTTGGGATCCTGGACTTAATAGGAAAGAATAAGGGGGCTGAGCACCAACATTCACCTCCCTACATCTTATCTACTGCCATGTGACTAGCCACCTCTCCATTCTGCTACCACGACTTTCTGTGATGATGAGCTACAGTCGCAAACTATAAGCCAAAATAAACCTTTTCCTTAAGTAGTTTTGTTTTTCAGATATTTTGCTAATCCACCAACAAAAAAAGAAAGGCAGCGATATTATGTGGCACAAAAGTCTTCATTTTAATATGATTTTTACTGGACATTTTTAAAATTTTTCTTCACAGCCTAGAATGCATTCATAATTTATTCAATCACTTTTGTCCATAATTTTCCTTTCCTAGCCTCACAATTCTGTATCCTATTTTCAGAAGCATAAATTTCTACAGTTGCAAAAAAATTGTATAGTCATCATTTTTAGAAAATGCTGGGCAGGGACTAAGTTCCAGACCTCAGCCACCTACATTCCTCTTATCTGTAATAGACAAGCTTCCCCATACCCTGTAAGAACTGTCACACCCATCCACCAAATTTATGCTTACATTCAGTGTCCAGTGTGTGTAAGGTATTCTTATTTGAAAAATAATATTAAAACAAGAGAAATAGAGATGGACCATGGGTGGGTGAAGTGATCACCAGGCAGAAAAGTCACTGGTGAAAGTACTTTTTGTACATTCATGAGGACCTGAATTTGAGTTCTATATTCTTTGTTTTCTTTCCCATTGCCCCTATATCACATAGCCTCTATTGTTATGATAAGAAACAGTGTTCTTCCCATACAGAAAGAGACTTTAAGCAGATTTTTTTTCTGCTTCCAATAAGCTAGTAAGCCCTTCCTGTTTAATGTTGCCCCGGGTGCCCCAATTCAAGCCAATGGTTTCAATGAGTGTCCTTGAAGGAATCTAAGAAGGCTTAAGTTCTGGCTTTGGCTCTATGTGATCTCAAATTAATCTAGTATCTCTGACCTCAGCAGTCTTACCTTTTCCATGGAGATGAGATTATCTGCCTTATGCCACCATGTTATGGAAGGGTTTGAAAAGTTCTCATGAGACAGATCCTTGAAAAGTTAATAATGTGTTACATTGCAGTGTGATTTTTATTACCTTAGATACCGCCTGGATGTCTAAGATAGTAAACCCATTCTTTAAATTTAACCATAATTTTGAATTAATTTGATCCAACGCAATAGAAGTGTCAATATAGTCGGGAACTGGAAAGAATTAAAGATCAATAATGATGAGAGATGGAACAAGGCAGAGGTGGGAAACACTGGAGAATGCTTAGCTATAGCAAAATCCACTGTATCTGTTACTTCTCTCCTGCTGTGATAAAATGCCCTAAGAAAAAGCAGCTTAGGGGAGAAAGGGTTTCTTTTGATTTATAGTTGGGGGGGTGGTAATCCATCACACCAGGGAAGATGTGTCAGGAGGCCTGTTGAGGCAGCCTGACATTCAGGAAGCAGAGAGAGAACAGGAAGTAGACAGGCTATAAAAACACAAGGCCCATCCCCATTAACATACTTCTTCCAGCAAAGCTTTGCCTCCAGAAGATTTTATAACCTTCCCAAACAGCACCACCGACTGGAGACCAAATGTTGAAATACATGAGTCTATAGGGGATATTTCATACTTCAATCAAAACAAACACAAGATCCTTCCCAAGACAAAGTCCTTTTAGGACACAAGAAAATCGAGCTGGAACTAAGAATAGATGCTTCCTCCTTTCTAGAAAGCATTCATAGTCCCAGAAGTTGCTATGAGAAAGGGGGCTGCTCGGAGAGAAAGTCATCAATGTCCTTTACCAACTGTAGATTCCATGGGCAACAATAGCAACCTTTGAGGTAAGATATGTCCAATTATACAATAGCAAGAATGTTTGATACTTAACCAACCTCTTCCAGACTGGATAAGAGGTCCACTAGTTGAGAGGGAATACATGCCTAGTTATGTAAACATGACCAAAAGCTTGTAATTAGAGATGCCATAACCCTAGGAAGGAATGTGCTACATCTGTTTTGCTAAATGGACACATAGTTGAACTACCTCTCAAATTCTTGTTTATACCCATAGACTAGTATTACTCTCAGCCTGTGTTAGAAAAGTTTCTTCTTGCCGAGGGTGATGATTAATAAAAAAAAAAAAAATCTCACAACTGGTCAAAGTGCTAAGACTAAGTAACTGTTGAGTACTGGGTCCTAAATACAGCATCTATATCACTCTCTACGAGGACCAGGGAACATCATAAGAGAGGGATGGAGAATTGTAATAGAGGATGAAGAGGATGCTGCTAATGGTAAAGTCATCACAGTCCTGAGCACATGATAGCTGTGGCTCCGTATATACACACAGAAAAGGATGTAGTGGAAGAGGGAATGGTTGGGAAGAAGCGAGCCAATCAGAGTGTGAAAGGAATAAGAGGATAATGGTAGCTGTTATCATAATACAATCCATACATGCAGATAGTTATTAAAAACTAAATAATCATTTCAAACTAAAGGAAATAAAAATTAAAAAGTATACAAGAAACTACCACTTAGTAAGTCGAAAGGAACACTGAGCTTTTCAGCTGTATTATAATAATGGAAATAAACAAATCAACAACCCAAAAAGACAGAGGAATTGTCAGATGTAAATTGCATGGGACTGCTCCCAGCAAATTATATTCAACTGACTCATTTCCAAAATAATGAAGAAGATGCATCATGAACTCTAGATTGAAATATTCCTGAAGTATCTGATTGCTATAGCTCATAAAATTTTACTACAAGTAAATTAGCAAAATTAGTTTTATATGAGCATAGGAATGTGGACTGAAGCCCTGGAAGGAAATAAAGGAGGTTGGGGCAGAAGATAAATTAGAGTGTACCCAGTCACTTTCCATTACTGGGGTATTGAGTGGCTTGCAGCAACTCTCCCAGGACTTTGCTAATAGATGAGACATATGTACACATATGTGCCTAGGGCCAGCTAAGGCCTCCTTGTGGAGATTCTCTATGTTTAACAAGATGTATTAGGCGACCATGATTTGAGGTCAGGTCTGTGAATCATTATGTAGTTGAATTTTTTGGGAAAAGGACCACCTCAGCCTAACCAATAACTAAAATTTCATTTTAAATTTACATACAAGTGTATTACCTGGAAGACAGTGCTTTTATAGTTGTTTGGACCCCACTAAGCTGCCAAACCAAATCTGTGGGACATTGGATGTGCCCTACTCTCTGCCTGCCAATGGACATGTCCCCCACAGATTCAGACCTGCATGGAAGCCTATGGGCATGCCATCTGGGTCACCAGGCTGTATCTTCTCTAGTCTTACAAAAACAGAATTATGATTCTAGTCTGACACTTCCAAAAATTGTCCTGGGGAAGATAAGTGCAAGAGGAATAAAAAATGCTGAGTGATTAAATAAATATGGGAAACTCGGGTTAACAAAGTTAAATGGATTTCTCTCCTGCAGAGCTCTTCATGGATATAAATGTGCATGGAACACTATTGAACATAAGCTACCGCATGCACCTTCAAAAACATGAACACCCATGGAACACATTTAAAGCTCACAGAACATTCTAGATCTCTTGGGGCTACTATCTACGCTTCAGTGAGATGGACTTTGAGAGTCACTATGGCATGTGCACCCAAAATCCTCTGTTCAGTGGCACAAGGCACAGGCAGTAAAGTCATGAAGTCTGGCAATGCATTCCAGCTGTATCACATTTCCTGTGGACTCCATCATCTGGAGGACAATCACTCACTTTGTCAGACTTAGTAAGTGGCAAGATCTTGACTCATGAAAGGAATCAGATCACTCTTTGCCCTCTTCTAGCAGTTAGAAGATGAAAGTGAGAGTTTGGAGATGTCAGTCATTTTGCAGGGTGCTAACACAGCACATAGCAAGCCCCTGGGTCCCATTCTTAGCATCCCATAAACCGGAACCAGTGGGACAGTAGAACATACCCATACTCCCAGCACTCAGGAGCTGGAGGCAGTAAGATCAGAAGCTCAAGGCCATCATTTAGCTACATAGCAAATTCCAGGGCAGCTTTGGATAAATGAGTAACCGTATCTCAGAAAGTAAATAAATGAAAACAAACTTTTTTTTAAAGATGGTAATAAGCTATAGGCTCAGCCTATCATGTACTTCTACCCAGATCTCTGAATCCTAGGTGTTCATATTCTAGCAGAAAGAATGACATGGAACAATTCATCCCTCCCTAAGAATATCCTCTCTTCCGCAGTGGGGGAGTGGTGTTCAACAGAAACAGCACAACAGCATGGCGCCCATGACACTCCAGTAGCTTTCAATTGTGTAACATTTGCTAAAACTCTAGTTTTTACTCTTCTCTTGTTTCTGTGTATTCTAAACCTGCTTTTCTAACTTCCTGTCTGTTCTCTCTCTGTCTCTTTATCTCTCTCTCTGTCTCTGTGAGTGTGTCTGTGTCTCTGTCTCTGTCTCTCTCTCTCTCTCTGTCGCTCTCTCTCTCTCTCACTGTGTGTGTGTGTGTGTGTGTGTGTGTGTGCGCCCCATATATGCAGTTGTGCTCACCAGTATGCACAGATGAGGATATCAGGTGTCCTGCTCCACCACTTTCCACCATATTCCCTTTGAGACAGAATCTCTCACTGAGTCTGGCATGAAGTTGGTGGCAAGCAAGACCAAGATACTTTATACTGGGGTTACAGGCAAGCACACAGCCATGCCCAACCATTTACAGGGATGCTGAGGATTGAAACTCAAGTCCTCATGCTTGCATAGTGCTGAGCTACCTCTCGGGCTCCAGGTTTTTCAACTTCTTTAATGACAAGTAAAATCTCAGGAATAAATCCCTTTATTGTATAAATTACAGAGTTGGCTATTGTGAACAGTCGAGAAATGTTCAAGACGTCAAGCTCATATTAGTCAGTCATTTAAATCTTTCACGTCCAGTTTCTTCTTCTAAGAGAATGGGATTAGATCTTCCGGATTCAATAGTACAGGTTACAGAGCTGTTCTGGAAAAACATGTGTGGTGTAAAGCTGAAAACTCAAAGTAAAGTTGTAGCTACATGTAATTGTTCCTCAGTATGCATAAAGGATTGATTATCAGGATCTTCACAAGTCCTTGTCACGTCCCTTGTGTAAAATGGAATGTGTCTGCAAATTACCCACATGCACACTCCTCCGTACTTACAAGCAACCCTTGGTTTAGTGTGGAACCGAATGCAACAACATGCTGTGCAAATAGTTGCATTACATTAGTTACTTTTCCCATTGCTGTAACAAAATATCTCACAACAGCACCTTTAAAAAAGGAAAGGTTTAGTTCTGCTCACACTTTCAGGATCCATTTTCTCAAGGCCTGGAAGGCATGGTGGCCAGAACTTGAGGAATTTTGTCTCATTTCATCTGCAGTCAGGAATCAGAGAGAAATGAACACCTCTCAGTCGTTCTTCTTTTGGTGCAGTCCAGGGTCCCAGCCCAGGGATGGCGCCATCCATATTTGGAATATGCCTTCCCTCCTTAGAGATATGCTCAGAGGGTTGTTCCTTGTGTGATTCTAGATGCTATCAATTAGGCAGCCCTTAACAATCACAGTGGCTATATTGCACTGTTTAGGAAAAGGATGACAAGAGAGACAATAGCTACCTATTTAATTAAGAAACAATCATGTATCCTGAATATTTTTGATACTCAGTTGAGCCTCTGTCTACAGAGGGCTGAGTGTTTGTGTTTGAAATAATGAACAATAACCAAAATCTAAAGGTTGCTACAATCTTTGGGAAGTAATTCAAGCCAACAGATATCTACAACATGTACTTCCATTTAAGATTGAATAATAAGGACCCCACCTGCCTTACTATAAGAAACAAATAAGGGGCTGGAGGGCTGGCTCAGCCGTTAAGAGCACGTGCTTCGCACAGTACAGATCATAACCACTTGTAAGTCCAGCAACATAGGATTCAAAACCCTCTGTGGCCTTGTCAGGCAGCTGCACATATGTGATTCACACACACACACACACACGAGAGAGAGAGAGAGACAGAGAGAGAAAGAGACAGAGACAGATAGAAAGAGAGAGAGAGAAAGAGAGAGAGAGAAATATTAGCATTAAAAAGAAATCATAGAATGAAAGGGGGAAATACTTGAATTTACAGCAGTAAATATGTTGGATATTGGGTAACTAGTAATGAGAGTCTCTGAAAGATAGGCAACACATGCCTGTTTAGAGGACAGGTCCATGTACACACAGAACCCCTCAGGATGCTTGAGGAAACTATGCAAAAGGAAAACACCAGCCCCAAGAGAAACAGTTCCTCAATTCATGCAAACTTGGCAAGTGTCGGTTTCACTTCCCATCCAGAGACTTACATAATGCAGGGATCCTTGGTTAGAGTACTACGAGGGTCTTTTGTCTCAGTAGTGAGAAAAAGTGAGCCTCGTGTAAACATACTTCTGCTCCTACTAGGAAAATTAGAGGCAAACATCAAATCTATCTAACTATTCCAAGTCACTTAACTGCAATTCAGAGAAGAGCTCAACAATATTTTCAGGGTTATTAAAAATATCTATCATGTAGCATGTTAAAAAGAAAGACAATTCTGGCATTCCATCAGATACTACCAGAAATGAGGGGAAGTCGATCCACCTGAAGGAAGAGGAAATATAATGGTACTAGAACAAAGTTCTCAGCATTACTATGGCACTGCTCTAATACAATAAGTTACAGAAAAGACTGGGAGAGAAGATACAACAAAGTCCGGAGCCAAACTTCTAATGACGAAAGCTATGGTGCCTGGGTCAGTCAGTGTGGGCCGTGTACCCAGCATTGCAGAATACAAGACGAGTGAGTTTGAAGACCCAGAAATACAAACGAGACCAAACAAAACACACTTAGAAGTTAAGACCAAAGGGAAAAACAACGACAAAAGAACATGATACTTGGAAGAGCCAAATTTGTATACCCAAAGAAGAAGGAAGAAAAATTGGAAAAATAATGACGTTAATTTTTTTTAATTTTATAGTATTTTTTTTTCATTTTTTAAATTGATTTTACATCCCAGTTGAAGTTACCCCTCCCTCCTCTACTCTAAGTCCTTCCCCCTTAACCCTCTCTGTTCCCACCCCCCATTTTACTGCTCCTCCATTTCTGTTCAGGAAAGGGCAGGTCTTCCATGGATATCAACAAAACATGGCATATCAGGTTGCAGTAAGACTAAGCACACACGCCGGGCGGTGGTGGCGCACGCCTTTAATCCCAGCACTCGGGAGGCAGAGGCAGGCGGATCTCTGTGAGTTCGAGGCCAGCCTGGTCTCCCAAGCGAGTTCCAGGAAAGGCACAAAGCTACACAGAGAAACCCTGTCTCGAAAAACCAAAAAAAAAAAAAAAAAAGACTAAGCACACACACACACACACGTGTGTTAAGGCTGGACATGGTAGTTTGAGTATAATTGGCCTCCTGTCGTCCCATAATCTCATAGGGAGTGGCACTATTAGGCAGTGTGGCTTTGTTGGAGAGGGTGTGGCCTTGTTGGAGGAAGTGTGTCACTGTGGGGATGGGCTTTGAGGTTTCCTATACTCAGGATACTGTCCAGTGTGTCAGTTGATTTCCTGTTGCCTGCAAGATGTAGCAGTTTCAGCTCTAGCACCACCTCTGCCTGCACCCTGCCATACTCCCCACCATGATGATAATTTACTGAATCTCTGAAACTGTAAGCAAGCCCCCTCAATTAAATGCTTTCTTTATAAGAGTTGCTGTGGTCATGGTGCCTCTTCACAGCAATAAAAACTCAACCTAAAACTGGGCAAGGTAACCCAATATGTGGAGTAGGGTCCCAAAAACTAGTAAGAGAGTCAGAGACAGCCCCTGTTCCCACTGTTAGGAGCCCTACAAGAGGACCAAGCTACACAACTGTAGCGTATATGCAGGGTGACTAGGTCAGTCCCATGCAGGTTCCCTAGTTGTCAGTTCAGTCTCTGTGAGCTCCTATGAGCCCAGGTTAGTTGATTCTGTGGGTTTTCTTGTGATTTCCTTGACCCCTCTGGCTCCTACAACCTTGTTTCCCCTTCTGCAGGATTTCCCGAGTTTGGCCTAATGTTTGGCTGTGGGTCTGCATGTGCTTTCATCAGTTGCTGGATGAAGCCTCTCTGATGACAGTTGGGCTTGATACCAATCAATGAGTATAGCAGAATATTGTTAGGCATCATTACATTGACATTTTTTCCTCCAACTGTGTTTGGTTCCGTCCTAGGTCTTTGGATCATCCAGCCTGTGGGTCCTGGCACTCCAGGCATTGTCAGGGGTGGGCTTACCCTCCTAGCATGGATTTTCAGATAGACTAGTCATTGGTTGGCCATTCCCTCAGTCTCTAGGCCGCCATTACTCAAGTTCATCCAATAGGTAGGACAAACTGTAAGTCAAAGGTTGTATGAGTGAATTGGTTTCCCACTCCCTCCAGCTGAAGTCTTCCCTGGTCACAGGAGATGGCCAGCCCTCTGTCATATGTGGGGTTAGTGGTGAAGATCTTTACCCATTCTGGAGACTGCTGTTCTGTTATACTGACAGTGTCCTTTGCCTTGCAGAAGCTTTTCAGTTCCATGAGATCCCGTTTATTAAGCATTGATCTTAGAGTCTGCCCTATTGGTGTCCTGATCAGGAAGTTGTCTCCTGTGCCAATGCATTCAAGGCTATTCCACACTTTCTCTTCATTCAGGTTCAGTGTGTCTGTTTTTATGTTGAGGTCTTTGATCTACTTGGACTTGAGTTTTGTGCAGGATAATAGATGTGGATCTTTTTTTCATTCAGCTATATGCTGACATCCAGTTATATCAGCACCATTTGTTGAAGATGCTTACTTTTTCCCATTGTATAATTTTGGCTTCTTTGTTGAAAATAAGGCATCCATACGTGTGTGGATTTATGTCAGGGTCTTTGATTCAATTCCATTGATCCACCTGTCTGTTTTTATATTAATACCCGCTGTTTTTATTACTATAGATTTACTTGTGGTAGACCTTGAAATCAGGAAGGTGATACCTCCAGAAGTTCTTTTATTTTACAGGATTGTTTCAGCTATCCTGGGCTTTTTGTTTTTCCATATGAAGTGGAGTATTGTTCTTTCAAGGTCTGTAAAAAATTGTGTTGGGATTTTAATGGGGATTACACTGAATCTGTAGATTACTTTTGGTAAGATGGCCATTTTTGTTATGTTTAGCCAACCAATTCATGAGCATGGGAGATGTTTCCAACTTCTGCTATCTTCTCCAATTTCTTTCTTCAAGACATGAAGTTTTTGTCATACAGGTCTTTCACTTGCGTGGCTAGAGTTACACCAAGACACTTTATATTATTTAATGCTATGTAAAAGTTGTTGATTCTCTGATTTCTTTCTCAGTCAGTTTAGCATTTGTATATAGAAGGACAACTGATTTTTTTTTAGTTAATCTTGTATCCAGCCACTTCACTAGTAAGATTGTTCATTGGTAGAATTTTTGGGGTTGCTTATGTATACTATCATATTGTCTTTGAGTAATGATACTTTGACTTATTCCTTTCCAATTTGTATCCCCTTGATTTCCCTTAGTTGTGTTATTGCTCTAGCTAGAACTTTAAGTAATATATTGAATAGGTATAGAGAGAGTGGGCAACCTTGTCTTATTCCAGATTTTAGTGGAATTGCTTTGAGTTTCTTTCCATTTAATTTGATGTTGTCAATCTGCTTGATACATATGACTTTTATTATGTTTAGGAATGTCCCTTGTATCCCTGATCTCTCCAAGACTTTTATCATGAAAGGGTGTTGGATTTTGTCAAAGACTTTTTAAGCATCTAATGAGATCATGCTTTTTTTTTTTCTTTCAGCTTGTTTATATGGTGGATTACATTGACATAATTTTGTATGTTGAACCATCCTTGCATCTCTGAAATGAAGCCTACTTGGCCTTGGTGGATGATCTTTTCATTGTGTTCATTGATTTGGGTTGCCAGTATTTTATTGAGTATTTTTGCATCAATGTTTATGAGGAAAATTGGCCTGTAATTCTCTTCCTTTGTTGAATCTCGGTGTGGTTTGGGTAATTAGGTGACTGTGGCCTTATGAAAAGAATTTGGCAATGTTCCTTCTGTTTCTATTTTGTAGAATAATTTGAGGAGTATCAGTATTAGGCCTTCTTTGAAAGTTTGATAGAATTCTGCATTAAAACCATCTGGCCCTGGATTTTTTTTTTTTTTTGGTTGGGAGACTTTTGATGCCTGCTTCTATTTCCTTGGGGGATGTAGGTCTATTTAAATTGTTTATCAGATCATGATTTAACTTTGGTAAGTGTTAGCTATCAAGAAATTTGTCAGTTTCTTCTAGATTTTCCTATTTAGTGGAGTATAGGTTTTTGAAGTATGACCTAATGATTCTCTGTATTTCCTCAGAGTCTGTTGTTATGTCCCCCTTTTTGTTTCTGACTTTGTTAATTTAGATATTCTTTCTCTGCCTTTTAGTTAGTTCAGATAAGGGTTTGTCTATCTTGTTGATTTTCTCAAAGAACCAACTCTTTGTTTCATTGGTTTTTGGGTTTGTTGTTGTTGTTGTTGTTGTTGTTGTATTGTTCTCTTTTTTTTTCTATTTTATGGATTTCAGTCCTCAGTTTGATTGTTTCCTGATGTCTACTCCTTTTGGATGTGTTTGCTTCTTTTTGTTCTAGAGCTTTCAGGTGTGCTGTTGTTAGTATGAGATCTCTCCAAGGTACTTAGCGCTGTGAACTTTCCTCTTAGACGGCTTTCATTGTGTCACATAAGGTTGTGTATATTGTGCATTCATTTTCACTGAATTCTAGAAAGTCTTTAATTCTTTATTTCTTCCTTGACTCTGTGGTAACTCAGTAGAGAGCTGTTCAGTTTCCATGAGTTTGTAGGATTTTGTTGTTCTGTTGCTGTAATCCCATTGTAATCATGGTGATGCTTGCTTGCATCTGTAGTTCCTGTTCACTTACCCAGATTTTCCATATCCAGAATTCCTTCCATTTGTGTTTTCTTTATTGCTTCTATTTCCATTTCCAGGTCTTGAACTGTTTCTTTCACCTGTTTGTTTTTTCTTGGCTTTTTGGTATTCTTTTAGGGATTTATTGATTTCATCCATTTTTTTGTTTGTCTTTTCCTCAATTTCTTTAAGGGATTTGTTTTCATTTCCCCTTTAAGGACCTCTATCATCTTCATAAAGTTATTTTTAAGATCATTTTTTTTTTTTGCTTAGGCTGTGTTGGATTGTTCAGGTCTTGCTGTCATTTGAAAGCTTGGTTCTGGTGATGCCATATTGCCTTTTCTGTTGTTGATTGTGTTCTTACACTGTTATTTAGATTATTTGAGATGATTATAGGTCTAGGTGTTGATTCCTGTGATTGTCTTCATTGGACTGGTGTTTTATTCCTTGGTTTCTCTTTCCTCTCTTGTCTTCTGGCTTAAATGGCCAAGGGTTCTGGTGACTTGCAAGTCTTCAGGTCTAGTAGGGGGTCTCCTGTTGGGTTTTAGGGCCTGGGGTCCTTAAATCTGGCCTGGCCTCTGGTAAAGTGCAAGTCTTCTTTCAAAGTTGTAGGTCAGAATATGGAGTTCAGGGGAGGGAATGCAGACTGGAATTGCTGGGCAGGTTTAAAGGGGTTTATTAGGTGGCATGCAGTATCTTACCTGGGGTCCCTAGGAAAGCTGGCATTGAAATGCAGTATCTTTCCTGGCCTCCAGAAAAGCTGCTGGGGCTATGGGCCCTAGTATGGAGTACAGTTGACAAGCTGACAATAATTATAATGCTCTATATGAAAGCTCATGAAGGAGTCCCAAAGATCAAGAAAGAAAGAAAAAAAAAGAATAAAAACTACCTGGACATGTTATAATCACATGCTTAAGTACAGTGATAATGATAAAATTTTAAAGCAAATTAAGAAAGTTTAAGTCTTAAATTATGTTAAGTAGAAATATTTTAAAGCAGTCAGCAATAAAGAATGTTTAAATGCTTAAGTGTATTAAAACTATGTCATGTAAAGTGAAATAAAAAATAAAGGTGGGAGAAATTTCTTAGTGTTTTGAAATAATGTAAGTTTGAAAACAATACAGAAAGAAAAGTAAGAGAGTAAAATAGTCAGGTAAGATTTCTTTATACAGAGAAAACAACTCTAAAAATGCAAGCACAATTAATACAAAAGTTAAAGTAATTCATTGCCACCAAATGTGTGCTAGGACACGGAAGTCCTTCAAACACAGGGACAAGTCTAGAAGGAAACCTGAATCTAGACAAAGGAATATAGAACTGGTGGGGCAGCTCTATGGATACTTTTTAAATGTTATTATTTGGGGATCTCTTTAAAAGTCTAGTGGATACTAGGGCTGGGGATGCAGCTTGTTGGGGAGATTGCTAGCCTAGCATACAAGAAGCCATGGGCCTCATCTTCAGAACCACTCATACTGGGTGGGGTAGCACACGCTTCTATTTCCAGAACTTGGAAGGCCAGAAGCTCAAGGTCATCCTTGGTTACACAGTAAGATGCAGGCCACCCTGGACATAATGAGACCCTGCCTGACTCATAACACCAAAATAATAATAAAAATAAAATTATGTGGCATGCTGAAACTAATTTTAAGAAAAACAAACTGAAATGTCTATTCAATCATGCAAATTTGATTTTATAACAAGATATTGCTTAGAATAAAAAACATGGTCATCAGTTCATCAAGGTCTTTGCATCTAACAGAGACTAGTGATCGCTTGTAGAAGAAACAGTGACACTGGAGTAGAGTATTTCACAACTCTCACTGACTTCCATGAATGTCACTCAAAAAAAGAAGATAGAAAATAAGGAAATGAACTTCTCAAACATTTCACTTACCCAAATTCAACAAATTGACCTAATGTGCATTTGTACAATACTCTCACCAATAATTGTAGAAAGGACAATCCATGCAAGCAAATACATAGTATACTCACAGACTCATCATATACATCATAAAACAGTTCAATGTCTTTTAAAATATCTTAAGTAATTTGATATGTGCATATGATGTAGTTTGCTCATATTTCCTGTCTCCACTTCCTCCCAGATTGCTCCCATCTCATCCCTGCTCCAAATTCTTGTTCTCTTTGTTTTATATTTTAATAACCCACCAAGACCAGGTCCTCCACCCTTGAAGAACCGTGGATCCCCTCCCCAAGCAGCCAGCCTTTAACTGCCACTAGCTCCTCCAACAGCAGTGGGATCCTGTGAACCCCTCCTCCATCCATACTGGAATATGGAGTGGCTTCATCTTCTACAAGCAGCCTTAGTTGCCTTGAGTTCCTGAGTGCAGGAATCCTGGCAAGTCCAGAAAACATGGTTTGCAGCGTCTACCCCAACCTCTGGATTTTACAACCTTTCCACCCTCTTTTCCATGATGCTCCCTGAGTCTTGGGTGTAAGGAGTATGGAATATATGTTGGATTTAGGGCTAATATATCAACACATTTAAACAATTCACATCAAACATGAGCTTAAGTTAAAAATAAACAATATAACTAAAAACTCATCAAATATTTAGAAATGAAAGAACTTACTAGTAACTATCCTATGGTTCCAGGTAGAAATAAAAGGGAAATTATGCTATTTTTAAAGTGATTAAAATTGAAGACAGAGTATACTAATATGTGTAGCCACAGTAACACAACTAGGGAAGCATATCACAATGCCTGTGTTTGAAAGGAAGAAATGTTCCCAGTCAGTTGACCTTATAAAACTGGAAAAGGACACACAATTGAAACCTAACAACTGGGGCTGGAATGATGGTTCAGCCAGGAAGTGCTTCATACAAAAGCCTGGCTGTCATACCTTCTCTTTTCTCTATCAAGTCTATGTATATTTTTAAACACACTGCAACCCGTTTAGGGTTTTTTATTTTTTCATCTGAATCTCTCTTTATTGCATATTTGTAATCTTTTTTGACTACATGAGCCTTTAAACTGTTAAGCAGCATGGCTAGGACCAAAGCTTCTGCTTTGGCAGCTGGCTCCACCCTGTTTGGTTCCCTGAGAGCCTAGCTTCATGGCAGAGGTACCAGTGAGAGCCACATTTACTGCCCCAACTCTGGGGAGTTTTTAGGTCCAACTGCCACCCAGTAGCACACTGCCAGCTGCTCATAAACCCCATTTAAGTGTTAGATAGCAGGACGTCTTAAAAGAGCCACACCTGTGTTTGTTGCTGGCACTGAACCAGGAAGCTGCCTCTTAAAGGAGTGGCACCTCTATTTGCCACTAGCAAACAGCCTACCCACAAAAAGACTGTTACCAAGAAGTTGTGTTTGACTGTTTTGTGTGTGTTTAGAACTCTTTTTTAAGCTTTGTCAGGTCTTATGTGGACATCCCAGCCCCATGTTGGAATGCCATTTGTAGGTGGAATTTTCCTGTCCTGACTACCCACAACCAAATAACCACTCAGAGTCTTAATAATTATAAATGCTTGGTCAATAGCTCAGGCTTGTCACTAGCTAACTCTTACATTTAAATAAACCCATATTTCTTATCTATGCTTCACCACATGGCTTGGTACCTTCTCTCAGCACAACATGTCCATCTTGATTCTCTCTGTGTCTATTGGCAACTCCAGACTCTGCCCTTCTTCCTCCCAGCATTCTCCTAGTGTGTCTCTCGCGACTAACCTCTTTCTGCCCAACTATGGGCCAGTCAGCTTCTTTATTAAACTAATCACAGCAACATATATTCACACAGTGTAAAGAAATACTCCACAGCACCTGACAATCTGAATTTGAGTCACCAGCACCCACATGAACAAGTTGCCTACTTTTGAAATCCCAAAATAGACTGGGGAACAAAACCTCACTTCCAGCCAGTCTAGCCAAGATGATAAGAAGAATATTCAGTTAGAGATCCTTATTCAAGAAGATAAGGGAGAGATGGTGGAGGACAATCAAAATCCATCTCTCCATTCTACACACACACACACACACACACACACACATACATAGAATAACTCCTTGGGCTGGAGAGATGGCTCAGCAGTTAAGAACATTTGCTGTTCATTCAGATGATCCAGGTTCGATTCCCAGGACCCACATGTTGGATTACAATCTTCTATAGCTCCAGTTCCAGGGAATCTGATGTCCTCTTCTGTCCTCCAAAGACAGAAGGCATGCACACATGGTGCTCATATATCTATGCATGAAAAACATTCAAATACATAACAACAAATTTTTAAAAACTTGTAAAACCATAGAAAAATTAGATTATGACAATTGGAGTAGAGAAAATCATGTAAAATATGAAAATAATGTAAAAATCAATGAGACAACAACTTTTTATGTTCAATATATATATATATATATATATATATATATATATCTGTACTGTACACGTGTATCTAGCCATCGTGATCGTGGAAAAGAGATAAGAGTCATGAATTACTGATAGAAGAATAAGAAAGGTGACTTTAGTTCTGACTCCATAGACATTAGTAAGATGATAAGGTGAGAAATTATGAAGGACTTATGCTAATGGATTCAACAACTTAAGTGGGAAAATGCATTCAGAGACACAAACTGCCAGCCTTCCTGGAGAAGAAATAAATAATTCGTTCAGTTCTATCTCTGTTTACAGAGGCTCCGTAATTCATAGTTTAAAGCATTCACAGAGAGATAACCCAGACTATAGTAGCTTACTGGTTACATATGAGGAAGGAATTGCACCAATTCTATACAGAACCTTTCAGAAATTTTGAAACAAAGGAATGCTTTCAATGTTAAAGCTATTCTGTAAGGCAGGTGTTGTGGTTCACACTGTTAATCCCAGCAATGGGGTCTCTGAGCTAGGTGCATAGACACAAATTCAAAGCTAGCCCATACTACATAAGAAGTTATGTCAGCAGAACTACAAATGAAACCCTGTCCCAAAGGAAAAAAAGCAAGATCAATGTCATTACTTAAAGTCAATGTGATGGCTAATCTTGGCTGTCAATTGCACTACATCTGTAATCAACTAAACCCAAGCACCTGAGCACATCTGTAGCATGAGTCTTAAAAGGTCTTATTAATAAAATCAAACCCGAGGCCAGTTATTGGGGTGAACACTGGAAGGTCAGAGAGACAGAATAAGCCACAGCTATCTCACCTCGCTGAATCCTCAGCTGGTCTTGTTTTCTCAGACTGGATGCCCCGAGCCCTCATCCAGAATGGGTCTCAGCTGAACTGCTGCTAGAAGCCTGAAAGCTTAACCAGCCACATGCTTCTCCAGGCCAAAGGCCTCTCCAGGCCAAATGCCTCTAGTTTCTGGTCCTCACGCCTTATATATCTTTCTGCTTTCTACCACCACTCCCTGGGATTGAAGGCGTGCTTTCTGGGATTAAAGGCGTGGGTCACCATGCCTGGCCATTTCCAAAGTGGCCTTGAACTCACAGAGATCCAGAGGGATTTCTGTCTCTGGAATGCTAGGATTAAAGGCGTGTGCTACCACTGCCTATCCTCATGTTTAACATTGTGACTGTCCTGTTCTCTGACCCCAGATAAGTTTATTAGCATACACAATATTTTGGGGAACACAATACCACCACACACATCTGTGAGGGGTTTTCTTTATTGGATCATTTGAGACCCACCCTAAATTTGGGCCACACCTTCTGGTGACAGCCTGCATAAAAGCACGTGAACGAGGGAAGCTTTTGCTTTCTGCCTGCTTGCTCTCGCTCTCACTGACAAGTCCTGCTGTCCTGCTGCTGCCCCGCTCCTTCACTGGTATTAGAACTTACTTCATCAAGACTCCAATGTAAACTGAAGACCAGAAGCTCTGTAGAAACACCCAGGACTCCAGCACCAGATGGGGACTACTGAGACATCCAGTATCATGGACTGAAAAACTACCCAATTCTTGGCCTTTCCATCAGGCGACAATCATTGTTGGGCTATTCAAACCACAGTCTGAGAGCCATTGTAACAAACACCCGTGTGTGTGTGTGTGTGTGTGTGTGTGTGTGTGTAAAGTCATCTCTGTTCCTTTAGAGAACCCTGACTAATATTGCCAATGTTGATCAAATAAAAATAAAATAAAAATACTGGAAAATAAAAAAATATATTTTAAAAGATCTATAGAGTAGTATCTACCATGAACACATATGCAAAAATTTTAATAAAATATCAGCAACTACAGTCTAACTCAATATGCAAATTAGAGTAAATAATATCCCAATGGGATTTATTCTAAGAGTGTAATGTTGATTTAGCCTATTAGCAGTGTGAATGTGTTCCTACATGAGAAGATAGCCTAACGTTTTAAATGAGCAAATGTATGAATAGACATATCCTAGAAGAAGATACATTGACAGCATATAAGCACCCATTGTTCCTTAAATAATCAAGAAGCAATCACTGCAGAAAAGCGATATAGATTTTTGGTCCAATTCTACCTATAATTATAATCACATTGTGAGTAAATTGTTTTATTATTCTATACTCCACTTTCTGAAAAGTACCCTTAAATTACTTGGCCTGTTGTCTAGGGATATTAAAAACCAACATAATATTGAAAGATAAACTCTAAAAGACAGGAAAATATATCATATAAATGGAAACAATTTCTTGAGAATGTTTTTATTATTGGTGTATGTGTGTGTGCATGCACACACATGTGGGTGTGTGTCAAACGGTACCTGTTACTAGAAAATGCTAGTTTTTGTCTTTGTGCATAAGTATGATGTGTGCACACTCATGTGTGAGTACGATCTCATACATGCACAGGTGGAGCTCACAGAACACCCTCAGGTGTTAGTCCTTGCCTTCCATCCTTTAGCTGAGAGTTTCCTGTCTCCAGTTCCCTTCTCCTTGGAGGAGCTCTGGGATTACAGAGGCATACTACCACATTCAGCTTTACACAGGTTCTGGGGATCCAAATACAGGTCCTCAAACTTGCCTGGCAAGAGATTTATGCATTTAGCTATCTCCCTCACCCATGAGAATGCTTTAAGTTCAGTGTTCTGTTCTAAGCTGGCTTTGCCTCAGATGGAACCTTAGACATTTGCTGCTGTTTTATAAGCACCTGAATGTTGCATAGATAAGGATCCAAGAGACTTTCTTTGTGGACAAATCTCTCCATCACTAAAACAGTGCCTGGGGTCAGGAAGGAGGTTCTGAGGCTAGAAAGGATGCTAAAGATTGCATTTGGAGCTAAGTAAGTCTTTATCAATAACCAAATTGATCTCTATAATTTTCTCTCCTATTTTACTATCTAATTGAGTTTGTGATTGAATATTCCTCGTGGTAAGGTAAGTAAATCCTGGCTAAGGAAGCTAAGTCTGAGTGCTAAAATGTCATTAAATTTAGTACAATAAAGCTGTAGGAGATGTATTTCCCTCTACGGAAGAGTAATGGAGTGATAATAACAACAACCACGCATTGATTCCCTACTGTACACCAATCATGGCACTAGGCACTTTGCAGTTATATCTCAATCATTGCAAAAGCCCTGCAAGGTAAGCATACCCCTCCTTGATCTGTGAAGGAAGCAGTCCTGAGATTTCAAAGCAACTTGCCTGAGGCCACTCACCAGTCATTGACAATCTAACTTTCTCTTTCTGGATGCCAAGACTGCTACTAAAACCTTAAATGAAATCACATAAGAAAGAGAGGTAAGTAAACTGAATTTTTAGTACATGAAGACTTCACTCATAACTACAATAAATGCCTCTGTGATAGGGCCAACACCAAATCTGATAAAAAGCCAGCACAATTTTAATTAGGACAGACTACTCAGATAAAAGCCCATTAAATTGTCTGGAATACACTATGCAGTGTTAAACATATCCAGTGTTGACATCAAGTAAACATGCATTTAACAGAAAAAGAAGTCAGACATTGAGAAGCCACTATTTCCATAAGAAAAAAGAAACCCACATTACATTTATCTGTGAAGAGACATTCTTCCACAAACATTTGAAGTTGTTTTGTTTAGTGACAGGGTCTCATGAACTCTGTATTGGCTGAGCAAAACTTTGAACTTCTGATACTCCTGCCTTAACCTCAGTGTTAGTTACTTTACTATTGCAGTGATAAAATGCCATGGCCAAGGGAACTTGTAGAAGAAACCGTTGATTTTGACTTATGGTTTCAGGGGACTAGGAGTCCATGACAACAGGACAGAGGCCACAGGCATGGGATAGGAGCAGGAAGAGGAACACTCCCATGGGGAGAGCAGAGAGCTATCCCTGGGAGGGGCTTGAGGCTCTGAAACCCCAGTGCACGCCCTCTGTGGTGTACTTCTTCCATCAAGATAGCACGCTGTAGACCTCCTCAAACTGCATCACCAACTGTGGACCAAGTGTTCAAATGCCAGAGCCTGGGGAGACATTTCTCATCAAACTGCAACCTCCCAAGTGCTCAGATTACAGGTATACCTGTGTACTCAGTTTAGTATGTAGTCCTGGTACATGTTGGACAAATACTTGACCAACTGGGCTACATCCTCAGTCTACACACACACACACACACACACACACCCTCAGCCCATATACATACATACATACATACATACACACACACACACACACACACACACACACACACA
>CABHPR010150739.1:18534-32297 GCA_902168415.1 Peromyscus melanophrys | reverse complement strand
AAGAAGCCAGTAACTCGGAGTAGCAGCCACTGCCTCCATGGTCCCACTGCCACCGTTTGTAGCCAGGTCCTTACTGAAGCTTCTCCCAAGCCTCCTTCCTAGGCCAGCCTCAAACTCAGGATCCTCCGGCCTCTGCCTCCATCAGTAAATCCTACCAGCATGCTCCACCACAACCGGCTGAGTGTAGCTCGGGCCTGAGCTGGGGCTCACAAGGCCACAGCTTTTTCATGAATATGGGTACTGGCTACCTTTATGTTGACTTGACACAAGCTACAGCCACCTGAGAGGAAGGGGCTGCGTTGTCAAAAAGGCCACTATAAATACAAGCTGGAGGCCAGCCCATGAGGCATTTTTAAAATTAGTGATAGAAGTGGGAGGTTCTAGACAATTGTGAGTGGTTCTAACCCCAGGCTGTAGGAAATCTGGGTGAGAAAGCCACAAGGAGCAAGCCAGTAAGCAACACTGCTCCATGAACTCTGTATCAGCTCCTGCCTCCAGGTTCCTGTCATGTTTGAATTCTTGCCCTCACTGCCTCTGATGAACAGACATATGGAAGTACAAGCAAAATAAACCATTTCCTCTCCAACTGGCTTTTGGTCATGATGTGTCATAACAACAATAGTAATCCTAACTAAGATATTATCTTACATTTAAGATACTAAAAATCTCTACCAAAAGCAAAACACAAGAGTATTATTTCTATTGTGTTTATATCTCTATTCTTTTCATGTTCATATATCTGTTGCTGGTGCATATGTGTGATTTTCTAGGATAAAGGTATAGAATTTGTCACATCCCATGTTACATAATAATTACTGGTGTTTGCTTTGACAAGGTTGTACTGTCTAAGACCATATCCCAGCAATGTTCTGCTTAGATTTGTGTATCATATCCATGAGATTATTTACACAAAATTTCACCATTCCTCATTGTAAACCATCCATTAAAATGACCTTTCACTGGGGGCTGTAGGGATAGCTCAGCAGTTAAGAGCAACGATTGCTCTCACAGAGGACTACGGTTCAGTTCTCAGTACCCACATGGCAGCTCACAACTGTCTATAACTCCAGTTCCAGGAGATAGAACACCCATGGCAGAACATCAATACACATAAAATAAATAAATAATAAATTAAAGAAATGACCTTTCACCATATCTTCCCACTTAATTTTCTTCTAAATTTTGACTGTTTTTCAGAGTATTGATCTATATGATTTGTTTCTTCTTTGTCGTAATTTTCTCAGGGTAAGAACTGTGATATCCCATATTAATTCCTTGTGTTCATCAGATTATTGAAATAAATGTGATGGCTAACAGATCTGCTTCCACTGAACTCCATTACCTCCTTATCCTTCTGACTGACTTATTTCCATATTCTAAGGTACTGTTCTTAAAATGGTGGTATACTGCCACAGTAATAAGCAGAACCTATGAGTAATTGAGTTTTGACTTTTCCACACTGTTTATTATCTTCAGTAACAGAAGTATTTGCCCAGAGTCTATTTATAGAAGTTGCCTGCTCATGCCTGACTCCCATACTGAGTTTTGCTTTTTGCTTCTTAGAATAAATTCATTCTGGAAATAGATGAGATCTGTTTCTCCATTTTCCCCATCCATTTTTACATCCAAGCATTCTGCCTGGGCCAGTCTTTGAGAGCATTTAGATATAACTTGGAGTTTCTAGATTCTCTTCATCTTTAATTTTTCTGACAATTTAACTTATGCACCTTTTAATATTTTGTTGTTGATAATGATTCTCATTTTATTATATGTACTTCTAAGGAAAAAGAGATTATAAAAAAACGTTTCATCCATTTAACTAAATAAAAACAAATAAAAGTCACATTAAGCCTTTATCTAGACCCTTTTTGTCAGGGACTTTTATCTTTCCACTTCAGAGTGTTTGCCTAACAGGAAGCACTCACCAACAGTTGTGCAGAATTTGGACCCACATGGTTCAGGGGTCAGAATTCACACATTGCTCCCATTTCTGATATTCTCTGGACTTGCATTCTGATTGACTAACTTATACACAGAGTTCTGTAACCTGCAATTAGATGCTCCTGAAGAGGCTGTTCTTACAAAGACATCTGAGACTGGGCCTCAAGAATAGTGCTAATAAGTTTCTTCAGGTAGAACATGAGATAAGCTCAAGATTAGACACAACAAATGCTTCACCACTGAATTTTTAAAAATTTGAATTATGTGAGGGTTTAAACCACAGTGCTCTCTCTATTAGGACCTGAAGGTGGTATCAAGGCATCAGGAACTCTCAGTGTGCTCCCACTGCTTATACTCCTGGTCACTTCCCACGCCACAGATTCCAACCCACAAAACAAGCAATATTTAATGATGGCCACATCTATCTTCTTCTCCAAGGGATTTTGAGAACATTTTTTCCATAATGCTAATGAGTTATTCCCATCAATATCTTCTTTTGCATCCAGTCAATACAGTAATGTCAACTTTCTCAGCTCAGTCTAAATCTGTGACAGTGAAAAGACTGATCACCTGTGTGGAATGAGACTGCTTTCTTCTCTCCGCAAGAGCACCTGTCACTTATCCTCTCTTAACGGTGACATAAAGAAGACAATTGTAAAGTCAAACTTAGAGAAAATCATATCCTTCTAATGCATTGATTGTGGCTTAAAAGCATCAAAAGCCACCCTATCTAAAAAAATGTTATTCTGCGTTTAAACTATTTTAATCTCGGAATGGAATTTTATGAAAGAATAGCTTTTCAAAGTTGTCTTCAAACACTGAAACTTGCATCGGAGCATCATCAACAAACAAATAACCTTTTCGAAGTCATTCATAGTCGGCATTTACTCTGGCCATGATTGATGAGGCAGCCTTGCTTGTAATTGCAGACCCAGCATTAAATGCATGGTATTAAGGAACAGAAGAGCAAGAAAATCTATTCTGTGTTACTACCATATAGAGTCCTGACACTATGAGTAATAACTGTATGGCTGCATTATTCACATAGTAAGAGTTATGAAATTAACTATGAATGACACATTTCATGTAAAGAATGCAAAGAGATGCTGCATGAACCTGAAGAGAAATACTTAATTCTTTTCTTTCTAGGAAAGTTCTTCATTGGACTGAGAATAAATAGGTTTGTAAGTTGAACTGAATGTACTATTCTAAATAATCACTATTACATAGTAGCACAGTCACTTCACTTGTGCATTGTATATTGCATATTTAATTATTTTATGTAGTTAGGGAGAGCAAAATAACCCACCAATCTCTACATGTTATAAATACCTTGAACAAAAATAATAGCTCCATTTCTATTCTCTTACCCAGCCATGTCTCCATAATCAAATTAATTGTACTTTACTGCTTGTAATGCAACATTAATTGGCACCAGTTGATGTGTGTGGGGAAGGCTATAGTGGCTGAGTTAAATGGTTGATATAATGAAGTAGTGACCAGGTAGGTGTGGAGATACAGTGTAATTTACTGAGATTAATACAGAGTGTAAGAAGGAAGCTCATTCCAAAAGAGAAGTTGTAAACTACTGTTATAAGAATGTTGAGCCTTGGGAAAGGGGTGGACATAGATAGATGTCCCATCTCAGAGACTACTCACACTTGCTTATTTTCAGAACTTTGATAGTCTCTTCACTAACCACTACCCATTTTAATAAGAAGCTTTTTTTAACCAATGTTGAGAGCAGCACATACCTATGGATAGAAAAATAACAATAGATATTTAGGAAGCAGTTGACAACTTAACCTCTTAGCAATATATCAAAAGATGACTTCCCTAGACACTATTTCTGACCATGTGTACAGAACCAGATATGAATTCCTACTGAGATGAAGGCCTCAAATCTAATCAAGAAAGCCATTGGTTATCCCCATTTACAGTGTTGCCACTGAGTGTGTCTCATCTGGTATGAAATTATATTTTACCTTAGAGATGGCATTGGTTAAAGAATATCCTTTTTATAGAAGAGAGTATTAACATTATGCTACATAACCTGATTGGACCAGGCCAAGAGTAAGAAAATTTCCACTGCCAACAAACTTGAAATGAATGTGGTCAACTTCAAAGCACATTTACCAGACTTACATCCATATTTTTCTTAAATTTAGGATAATTTCTAATTCTTGAAACTGTCACTTACAAATTGTTTCCAAATCATATGTACATGTGTATATATCTCAGACAGTCATCTCATCATGGTTAAAATATTAAATCATGTTCACCAGTGAAATGGTTAATATTACATAAAGAGTTTTCTATTACAGAAAAATCTCTCCAGCAAAATCTGAGCTGGTTAATTTTAACAACAAATTTGATTTTTTTTTCCTCAAAATACACTTAGAAATCTCTGAAGCAATTGTGTCTACTTTTAATTATGAGAAAGTAAATAATGTAATGATTATTTTGACTTGAATGGTTAGAAAACAAATATTAATGACCAAACCATATTTAAGCAAATGAAAGCATTTATTTAATTTAAATAAGAATATTTCCCCTTGTAATTTCTGTTAAAGACTGATAGCTTATAGGAACTTGTACTGGGTGAGTTTTATTCTTTTCATTTTACATATGGTTCTAAGCACCATCATAGTTATAACATTTAATACTTAAGAAGATGGTGTGTATGCTACAGATAAGTAATCTGAAGTTTGATAGTCTCATGAAAATGAAAACATCCCACTGATAGCAAATTTCAGACCTATGAGCTTATCTGCTTCTAACATGTATTATGCTAGTCATTACTCTATTATGAAATTTCTGGATTTTTTTAAAAAGCAAAGAATAGAGAAAAATCACTATTCAAAATGAGAATATATTTACTTTCTCCCTGTGAACATTTATAAAGCAAAGACCATGACAGAGAAAATGTTCAGGGATATACAGTGCTTTAGGAAAATGAATGTAGACAATATCTATTTGAAAATTAAGGTGTCAGTTTAGATGTTAATAGCCACAAAGTATTGCTAGAGTTCAAGTATTTGAAATGAGGTATAGAAATATCTCATTATTTGAGCTCACAAATTTCCTCTAATTTCTAATAAGCACTGTTCTTAAAGATGCAGTTAGGAGACTGTCTCTCTGCCTGTCTCTGTATGTCTCTCTCTGTCTCTCTCTCTGTCTCTGTCTCTCTCTTTCTCTCTTTCTGTCTCTCTCTGTCTCTCTCTTTCTCTCTTTCTGTCTCTCTCTCTCTCTCTCTCTCTCTCTCTCTCTCTCTCTCTCTCTCTCTCTCTCTCCCTCTCTCTCTTATGATTAGGAAGTAGGGAGAGCAGAATATTCCTGGTAAAGTGTGTCTTAGTCTTTATCAGAGGAAACATTCATAAATATTTTAAAGATAAAACATGTAGTCATTCATCAAGGGAATTATTAGATCATATACTTCATTTTATTGGAGGCTAGAATTTACAGCTATCATTCATTTTAACAAAATATGGGCTATTGCCTTCCTTCGTGACAGTTACTAAATACTAGAAATGGATTTCAGAACTATGGTTCTGTAAGTGTTCTAATCCTCAATGAGATGGTGTGAACACGCTTTCAAACCAATAAAGGACATTGCGTTGATTGAGTGGCATTTGATAGCTTTAGAACTTTAGACTCTCAATTCAGTTACCTGAAAGTGGAAGGAATGGAAATCATACCAAGAGTATTGTCCTTCTATTTCCACTTTACTCCATTTTACTTGAAATTCATTTATTGCCTCAAATCACAGTTTTTAATTGAACACATTCCTAACGCTAGGATCTCCCAGGCCTTTGAATGCAGGAGAAAACCATGGACTTTTCATATTCCTTACTCACAAATGGTCTCAGATTATCCAACATTTAAAAAAATGTTGGGTTTAAAAAAAAACGAATTCTAAGTGATTCCAAAGAAATCTGTTGTTTTAAGACAAACAAATTAGTCATGCAGCAAATCCAAATGGACATCACCACATTTAGAAACTATTTCCTATCAGTGATGGTCACAGTTTTTTTCCACCTTAAATCACTCTAAAAGCTGTGGTATATTACATAAGTTGATGTTTTCAGTCTTTTGATCACTAGCTTCTGGGATTGCTGCAAGCCCAACAATGTTCATTTCTGTTCTACACACACCAGGCACTTTCAGGTTCAGAGATGTCTTACCTTCCTTACAGAAACAAATAAAACTCTACGATGAACATGTCCTTGCTTTATTCCTATTAAAGACTTCACTGTCTCATCTTTTTTTTTTTTTCTTTTCTAGTCAAATGTCATTGAACTAAGGCCATGGACATTGTGCTAATTTTTTCTCTGTTCATAAATGTTTGCCT
Organism: Peromyscus melanophrys; assembly: GCA_902168415.1. Taxonomy (NCBI): domain Eukaryota; kingdom Metazoa; phylum Chordata; class Mammalia; order Rodentia; family Cricetidae; genus Peromyscus; species Peromyscus melanophrys. Next base: position 26,005 of record CABHPR010150739.1, on the reverse strand, counting down.
GTACTGTACTCAATGTTTTATCACTATCAGACTGTTAAATTTCTTTCATCAAAGTCACCAGTATATGAAAAAGCCTTATGTGGAATCTCTCTTTTTTCCTGATAGCAACTAAATTAAATTAGAACTACGTGCTACCACAGAACTTAGAGAACGTTTAAATTAGCGAAACAGTCTCTTTTTCCCCACTCTCACAGAGCAGAAATCCTAATGGAGAAGAAAAACAACAAAAAGTAAATATATGACAGTAAAACATTCATGACCTAGGTGAGTATGTTATACTCAGAGATTCATCCTTGGCTAAAAGTAGTCTGGGCAAAAGCACCCTCAGCAACAACTGCAAATTTTGATGTTTAAAATTGGAGTTCAAACCTGTGGTGGCTTGGATGAGAATGACCCCCATATGCTTATCTGATATCATACTTAGTTGCCTAGTTTGTGGAACTCTTAGAGAAGTATTAAGAGGTGTGGCCTTGTTGGAGAAAGTGTGACTCAAAAGCCCCTGCCATTACCAGTTAGCCCTCTCTGTCTCAAATTTATCAGCTCTCAGCTGCTGCTCTGGAGTCATGCCTGCCTAGCCACTGCCATGCTTTTCACCTTGATGGTCATGGACTCTAACCCTCTGAATCTGTAAGCCCCAAAGAAACTTTCTTCCACAAGTTGCCATGGTCATGGCATCTTACTGCAGGGAGAGAAAAGCAATTAAGATAATACCCTGGAAAACTTGGCTCATGAAACTCTTGAGGACTGAGTCCAGCAATATGTGCTTTAAGAAGCAAGAAGACCATCCCCCTTTTAGTTAATTAATTTTTATTAGATTTTTTTTCATACAATATATTTGTATCCTATTCTTTCCCCTCATCCAACTTCTCCCAGATTTACCTTCCTCCTTACCCACATAACTTCATGGGTTTTTCTCTCTCTCTCACTCTCAAAAAAAAAAAAGAATCAAAGCAAACACACTAATAAAATGGAGACAAAAAAATTGCAAAACAAAATAAAAACACACAAAATAAGATCCAAAATTACTTCTCTTGGGCATATATCCAAAGGATTCCATTTATACAATGGAATATTATTCAACTGCTAAGAAAATGAAATTATGGAATTTGCAAGTAAATGGATGGAAGTAGAAACAATGATCTTAAATGAAGTACCCCAGACCCCAAAAGATAAATATTGCATGTTTTCTGTTGTGTGAGGATATTAGCTTTCACTCTTTAGAGGTGTATGCCTCAATGCAAATAACCACAGGAGTTAGGTAGATATTATGAGACCAGGAGAGAGGAAGGGCTCTTTCAAGGAAGAATGAACAGAATCTAGTGTTATAAAAGATGGAATATGGGGAATGACAACCAACAAAACCATTCTGATGTGCACTGACTTATGAACCACTCCGAGTTTATATGCTGACATGCTTATCTACCAATCTCTTAGTTAAATAAATTGGTAGAAAATATGTACATAGAGGCATCTACCTATCTATATCAGCAGTGCTTGCTTCCAGTCCTAACATATGGATGGTAGAGAAAGGAAGATAAGGAGTTCAAGGCTAGCTTGGATTGTATAACACATTTCACATCAGCTTGTTAGATAAGCCTGTATCTCACAATATGTTTTTATCTGTGTAATTTATTTATTGTTGACAAATTGAACAAATCATTATCTATGTCAAGAAACTTTGATGTTCAAAGTTTTCCAAGTCAAGAAATACAGCCTGTAGAAATTTGAATATGCCTCCCTCAACTTAGTGTCTGGTGTTCAAATGCTTGTTTCCCAGTTGAAGGCCCTGTTTGGGGAAGCCTAGGAACTGTGACCCTGCTGGAGAGGAAGTGTGTCACTAGGGATGGTATTGAATTTCAAAATTCATGTGTCATTCCCAGGAACCCTCTCTGCTTCCTGTTTGCAGTTTGAGATGTAGGCTCTCAGCTGCTGCAATGTCTGCCACCTGCTATCTTGTTGTTCTCATCATTTGGACCCTCTCAAACCAAAAGCCTCAAACATAGTCTTCCTAATAGAAGTTGCCTTGATCAAGACTGTGCAAGGTATCCCACCATAGGTAATAGGCTTCAAAAATCAGTTCATGCACCAGGGATAGATCCTGCTTCCACTGTCAGGGGGTCCTTAAACAGACCAAGCTACACAACTGTCTCGCTTATGCAGAGGGCCTAGTCCAGTCCCATGCATGCTCCATAGCTGTTGGTCTAAAGTTTATGAGTTCCCACTAGGCTTTGCTGACTCCACATAGGAGGCCTTACCTTTTTGGAAGATGCGATGGGGGGGTAAACTGGGAAGGAAGGCTGTGGGGGAGTGGGAGAAGGAATGAGATGGGGGGCATCTCTGGTTGGTATGTTAAATGAATAAAAAATTCTTAATAAAATAATAATAATAATAATAAATAATAATAAAATATATTTTAAAAATCAGGAAAAAAGGAAGTTGCCTTGATCATGGGCTTTTTATCAGAGCAATACAGAAGTAACTAAGGCATATGCTAGAATAAAAGCAAACTTTATTGTAACAGCCTCATTGTAACATATAATATATCCAATATGCAAAATGGAACTTAAGTTTTCAAATGCAAGCCCTTGTCAGGAAGGGTTTATCCTAATGTCTATAAGTCCTTGGGCATGGAAAGTTACTGATAAATGTCTATTTATTTTTATTTTGGGAACCAATTAGCTCAAAAGTTAAAAATTCACTGAAATTATAATTGGTAATAATGTTTTTATGAGATCTAAATGTATGCATCTAACATTACAGTAACAGTGTACATATGAATATATTAATCAAATCTATCAAATTTTCAAAACAATATCCTACACCTACCATAGTATATTATAATCTTACATGATCATATATATCTGTGTGTATGTATATAAATATATATATGTATATATGTATGCCATAGTAAATTATAATCTTACATGATCACATATATGTACACATATATGGATATGTGTATATGTATATATGTGTATGTATGTATATACATATAAAACACATCTAAAAATAATGTTTTGTATGGATTTATATTTTCGTACTGATTCTTCTCAAATATGATATCTGCTTATATTTATTTGACTATGATTTATTGATTTTAAATCAGTTAATTTTTCATTTCATGTTCTATATTTACATTCTTAACCATTTCTTGATCTCCAAATTTAGAGGGTATACTCCACAAATTTTCAACTCTATGCAGGCAAATCTGTCCGTCCTTAAGACAGGTCACAAATACTTTCTCTGTCATAGTCTTTCTGAACCATTCAATGAAATTTGTGTCTCATTTTATTAACCTCTTTGTACCTTTGTGCTTCCTCAGTATCATCCACTTATTTCTAATCAAATTGGTTGGAATAGACTCAATATTATCCTATAAGCTTGTCCCCCAAAATGCACCAGAAAGTGACTTTTGCATGAAGACAGTTAATAACATTTTTATTTATTTATTCTCAACTTTTCTTCAAACTCAGTTTGAGAGCTATTTCACCAAACTGTTTAGCTTAACTGAACTAAATTCAGAGTAAATTAGTAGGCATGGTAATTTATTCTCTTTAGAAAATTATAATTGCTTTTACAAATACTCTAAAAATATAAATGATTATGAATTAAATTGTACTTAATAGTAATAATTTAAATTCAAAACTTGATAATCTCTTTTGTCATTTTAAATTTACAGAAATTTATTCCCTTTAGACGAAGATTTAGTTAAGACATATTAACTAATCTCTGGATAAATTTGCTATAAATCTCAATAAAAATAGAATTCAGCTGTTAGCATTCATACTAATTAAACACTAATGTCAAAATTCCACAGAGTGCCAAGAGGAAGAAAATCATCAATTGGCCCGTATATATGAGTATTGTGAAAAAAATCATTACTATGAACTGTCTTCTGTGCAGATAGATCCAAGACACAGTGATGGACCTGTCCAACATTGCTCAAGTTTCATAATTAAACCTTAATTAAAATGTAACAATTTTAATAAAACTGAGTAGACTATGTTTTTTAATAAGTATTTCAAAGGTCATTATGTTTCTAGCAGCATATGGAGTATATGGTGCATTAAGTTTCTTGAAGCTTTTCTTATATATCTTGAATTAAAATTAAGAAAATGATATTTTCATTCTTATTTAATTCCTTTTTTATCATTTAGTTTATTATTAGTGTTTTATTTGTGGGCATGATGTGTAAGGTGCAAAATGTGTGCCATGACGTCAATGTACATGTCAGAGGGTAACTATGTGGAATCAATCCACTCCTTCCACATTAACATGGGTTCTGGGGTACAAACACAGGTAGCCAGGCTTATTTGGAAAGTGTCTTTACCTGCTGCTTCATCTCAAAGGCCATGAATCATCTAATTTTATACTAACAAACCAATTTCAGACTTAACAGTACTGTATGCATTACGTAATTATTTTCAATTGTGTGCAAGTGATGTAATTGTTGCTTATCTATTGCAAGTTAGTGAAGAGGCTACTTGCATGATTAAATTAAATGATAATTTGTAAAGAAACTTATAAGACCATCTGTTTTATTGAGCACTAGGAGGAGAAATGGCACCCAGATCTGCACATGCAGATCCAAACTGGTCTTTTGTGTAGACCTTCTTTATAAATAATATAGGGCTCTTATAGTTCAGCACACTGATGGTATCTATGGGTAGATAAAAGCCAAAATGATGTGGAGAGGCTGAATACAAACAAATAGGTTTATACCATATTTTCACATCATGTCTTTTGCATATCTTCATTAGGAAAGTCATTATAGTTTTTAACATTTGTCAACCTTTTCAAAGATTTTCCCAATGCTATAATGCTTCCTGGGACACATAGACTTTTAGAGAAGAGCTGAAACCTGAACTTTAAAGCAGCCTATGATTACATCATTTACCCGAAAGTAACAATTTTCCCACCACCTTCCAAATGTTTCCTAAAGTCATTAAATTGATCATGTGCTCTGGAGAGGGGAGGAAGACCTGACTGAATGTGCATGGTTGACATGGGTATGAACATGTCAAGGTTCCCAATGCCTCAGACCCACGTGAATGACAAAGTTGTCTGTGGGTCAGGCTTAGGAAATGGGCAAAACTTTCTTCTGGTTACAAGTATACGTGTTTATGAATGACTAGTTAGTATGTTCAAAAACCTAGCAGCCACAGCTTGCTTCTCCCAGTGACTATAACCCAAGACTCTTCCCATAGAGAGATCCCATTGAGACTAGCCTATACTTCCTTCTTGTGTTATACACGATAAATGCGCTGAGTGCTTTCCATTAGCGGGAGCACCTTCCACACCTGATCACAGCTCTTCTGTACAAATGTCTGTGGATGGCTGTCTATCTGTTGTTCCTTCATTCCTGCATTGCCCCAGTGAATCTTCCAGGACAAACTGTGCAGGACATAGCACTGTGTACCTCAAATAAAAAACAGACTATCAAAACCTTGTATGCTTCACTTTTCCTCTGAAAATTTTTCTCTGTATTTCTTTTCTTAGCACATTCAAAATAGTACTTATTAAACTATTTATTCAAATTTAAATTTAGTCATTCAAACCACTGATAGTTCGGCTTTGTACTCACCAACCATATTACCAAGTGTCTTAGGTAGGGTTTCTATTGCTGTGAAGAGACACTATGACCATGGCAACACTTATAGAGAAAACATTTAATTGGGGGTTTCACTTACAGTTTCAGAGTTTCAGTCCATTATCATTATGGTAGGGAGCATGTCGGTGTGCAGGCAGACATGTTACTGGATAGGTAGCTGAGAATCCTACATCTTGCAGGCAACAAAAAGTTGACGGAGATACTGAGCAGTATCCTGAACATAGGAAACCTCAAAACCCACCCCCACTGTAACACATTTCCTCCAACAAGGCCAAACTCACTCCAACAAAGCCACACTTTCTAATAGTCTAGTATTGCCACTCCTTAAAAGATTATGGGGATCAATTACATTCAAGCTACCATATTCCACTGCTGGCCCTCATAAGCTTATAACAATATAATAATGTGAAATGCACTTAGTGAAATTTCAGAAGTCCCCATAGTCTATCACAATCTCAACAATGTTTAAAAGTGCAAAGTTCAAGGTCTCTTCAGAGATTCATGCAATCTCTCAACTGTAATCCCCTATAAAATCAAAATCAAAACACAGATCACGTATTTCTAACATATAATCGCATAGGATATACATTATCATTCTAAAACGTAGGGAAGGAAACATAGTAAGGAAATACTGGGCAAAACCAAGACCAAAACCCAGGTGAGCAAACTCCAAACTCTGCATCTCCATGTCTGATGCCAAATGCTCTTCAGATCTCCAACTCTTTTCAGCTTTATTGACTACAACACACTTCTTTCGCTTGGGCTGGTTCCACTCCCTATTCAAAGCTCTCCTTTGTAGGTATCCCATGACATTGTCATTTCTATTATCTTGGGGTCTCTGAGGCAATACAGTGTGGTGGTATTGTGTTCCAAAATATTGTGTACCTTAATAAACTTATCTGGGGTCAGAGACAGAACAGCCACAATATGAAACAGAGGTTAGGCAGTGGTAGCATACGCCTTTAATCCTAGCATTCCAGAGGCAGAAATTCATGTGTTCAAGGATACACCCAAGCATGGTGACCCACGCCTTTAATCCCAGAAAGCACGCCTTCAATCCCAGGGAGTGGTGGTAGAAAGCAGAAAGGTATATAAGGCGTGAGGACCAGAAACTAGAGGCCTTTGGCCTGGAGAAGCCTTTGGCCTGGAGAAGCATGTGGCTGGTTAAGCTTTCAGGCTTCTAGCAGCAGTTCAGCTGAGACCCATTCTGGATGAGGGCTCGGGGCATCCAGTCTGAGGAAACAAGACCAGCTGAGGATCCGGTAAGGTGAGATAGCTGTGGCTTATTCTGTCTCTCTGACCTTCCAGTGTTCACCCCAATAACTGGCCTCAGGTTTGTTTTATTAATAAGAACTTTTAAGATTCATGCTACAATACAGGCTTCAACTTTACAGCTTCAAGCAATGGCCTCTCTACTAGGCCTCCATTCAGGGACACCCCTGGCACATGCCTGGCCTCATTGGCTTTCTTTAGGCATGGAGACAAATTCCATAACCCATTTCTTCCATACTTATCTCTAAAGCCAGAACCATGTGGTTGAGGCTGGCAAGTTCTTCTCTTTGCTGGGGCTGGAACATAGCCCCCTTGTTCAATTACATCTTCACCAGTTTTCTGTCTTTCATTACTTAAGCCTGACTGCCCTGAAACTTGCTCTGTAAACCAGGATGTCCTGTATCTGTCAGCTTCTGCCTTCTCAGTACTGGAATTAAAGGTGTGCCCCAACACACCTAGCTCTAAGCGTTTGTTCCTTTTCACAAGTGGGAAACTTAGCTGGGTAGGATTTTGCCCTCTGATCACCATCACCACCCCCTTTATTCCATTTCTTTTTTCTTTTTTTTTTTTTTTTTTTTTTTGGTTTTT
>CABHPR010150738.1:5783-24462 GCA_902168415.1 Peromyscus melanophrys | reverse complement strand
AGAGAGAGAGAGAGAGAGAGAGAGAGAGAGAGAGAGAGAGAGAGAACCAATGCCATGCCCTCTATTGTAGCTAGAGTTTTCCTGCCGGGCCCACAGTCAGGACAAATCTCTCTCACCCGCCAGTCCCACAGTCGCTCAGACCCAACCAAGTAAACACAGAGACTTATATTGCTTACAAACTGTATGGCCGTGGCAGGCTTCTTGCTAATTGTCCTTATAGCTTAAATTAACCCATTTCTATAAATCTATACCTTGCCACATGGCTTGTGGCTTACCGGCATCTTCACATGCTGTTTGTCATGGCGGCGGCTGGCAGTGTCTCCTCAGCCTTCCGCTTCCCAGAATTCTCTCCTCCTTGTCCCGCCTATACTTCTTCCTGCCTGACCACTGGCCAATCAGTGTTTTATTCATTGACCAATAAGCAACATGTTTGACATACAGACCATCCCACAGCACTCTATTCTATGGTCACTCCAAACTTTGTTCCTGGAACTTTACCTGCACAGTCCCACTTTCCTGTCTTTCTTGTGTTATTCTCTCTACTGGGGCTGGAGAGGTGACTCAATGGTTATGGAGCACTATTCTTCCATAGGACCCTGGTTCAATTCCCAGCACCCACATGGTGGCTCAAAACCATTTGTAATTCCAGTTCTGAGGGATCTGATGCCTTCTCCTGGCCTCTGTGAGCAACACACACACGATGCGGAGACATAAATGCAGGAGAAACATCCATATGCACAAAATGTTAAAAATTTAAAATAAATTAAAATTTCCATTCCTCAACCACATTAGCAGCTATCATGTTGGGCAGTACAGATACCAAATATTTATATAACCACAGAAGTTTTATTAAGAAGGGAAGCTTTAGACCAGTGATTTTCAACCTTCCTAATGCTGTGACCCTTTAATACAGTTCCTTGTGTTGTGATGATCCCCAACCATAAAATTATTTTCATTGCTACTTCATAAATGTAATTTTGTTACTGTTAGGAATCTTAATGTAAATATCTGATATATAGGATATCTGATATGTGACTCTTGTGAAGGAGTTGTTTGACCCCCAAAATGGTTTGACCCCCAAAGGGGCCATGACCCACGGTTGAGAATCACTGTTTTAGACATTATTGTTATTTTTATTATTATCTGTAGCTAATATTTATTTGTTATTATGTGCTCTTACTATGCTAAGCCTTTTGTATACATTACCTTATTTGAATTACAGAAAGAAGGCACTAAATGAGTGTTGGTATTACTGCCCCATGTCCCCATTCCAAAGGTGAGGAGATTAAGCTGGGGACCGAGCAAAGATGGAAGTTAAGTAACTTCAGTAAGATCTCAAGTCAGAATTCAAACTTAGCCATTCTGACTCCGGAGCCAGTGGTCTTAACCCTTTCACTGTAAACATTTTTACCAAGGCAACAGGAGCTGGAAGCTGCTGGTCCATTATGTTATGTCCTTAGCCAGAAGAAGAGAGCAACGAGCACATGCATCCTAGTGCTCAGCATGTTTTCCCCACTCTTACAGAGTCAGGCTGCCCTGCCTAGGGAATGATGCCTCCCAAAGTGGGTAGATCTTTCCACCTCACTTAACATAAGATAATGTGACAAGACATGCCCAAATACTCATCTCCCAGTTGATTCTAGACCCTGCCAAATTGACAATTGAAATTAACTATCACAGATAAGGGTGCAGTGACCCTAAGTTCATCCTTAGGGCATTGATATAATATTTAGGTTTAAATAGAAGAATTTGGGCAGTGGACAAGAGGCACTTCTTACAGTGTGGCCTGGTTAATCATTATCTCAGTTCTGGGTCTGCAAGGTGGCTTGAAGAAGTCATTGTTGCTAGAGGTGACAAGTTGATTCCCATGAGATGATTACCCCTGCTTGGGTGATACCATCATAGAGATAGCCCATCAAGAAGTTCTGCAATTTCTGGAACTCAAGGTGACTTTCAGGTTTAGGGCAATGACTGGTATGATTGTTTGAATGAGAATGGTCCCCACAGGCTCATATGTTTTGAATGTGTGATCCCAAGTTGGTTGAACTGTTTAGGAAGGATTAGGAGGTGTACCCTTATTAGAGGAGGTGTGTTACTGGAGGTGGGCTTTGAGATTCCATAATTCCCAGTTAGGTCTCTCTGCCTCATGCTTGTGGATCAAGAAGTGAACTCTCAGCTAATGCTCCAGCGCCATGCCTACCTGCCTACCTGTTGCCATCCTCCCTGCCATGATAGTCACGGACTCCAATCCTTTGACACTGTGAGCCCCAATGAAATGCTTTCTTTTATAACTTTCTTTCATTGTGGTGTTTGGTCACCGCAACATAAAGGTAACTAAGACAACTGGTAACCTTGGATACCTTCTGGGGATTCTGAAACAAGACATTGTAGATGCTGCTACACTTATGTTTGGGCTTTCAGCCTTGAGCTTTGAAGAGGAATGAGATAGGTCAGGTGTCAGTATCATTTTTTTAGATAGACACTTCTTAAATGATTTTTGATTGTTTGGGGTTTTGCTGTTGTTGTTTTGATTTGTTTTGTTTTCTGAGACAGGGTCTCTTGATTATGTAACTCTGGCTGTCCTGGAACTTGCTGGGTACACAAAGCTGCCCTCTAACTTCCAGAGATCTACCTGCCTGCCTCTGCCTCACAAGTTTGTTTTGTTTTTGAAACAGGATCTCATGCAGTCCAGTCTTGAGCTCACTGTATAACGAAGGATGACTTGGAATCCCTGATCCTCCGACTCTTGCTTCCCAGGTGCAGGGCGTAAATACATCTGCAGCCCCTGTAGTCTTCCTTGAATAACCATCATATCTGTGTTCAGAGACAAAGAGATAGACGCAAAATGAAAGCAGGGGTGCTTTCAGTTATCTTGTGGGCCTGAAGGGGGAGTCAGTACTTTTTGCAAAGCAACTTCTAAGTACCTGCTATAATAAAAGAACAAATCTAGCAGCTGGTGAGATGGGTCAGTAGTTAAGAGTGCTTGCCGCTCTGGGCGGTTTGTTTCCCAGTACCCACATGGCAGCTAAGGAGCATCTGCAACTCCAGACTTATGAGATTCTATAGCTTCTTTTGACATCCACAGGCACCAGGCATGCATGTAATGCACATACATACATGCAAGCAAAACACTAATACACGTAAAACAAACCTTTTACAAACAAGAATAAATACTATTTAGAGCCTCCGAGTTTCGTGGACTCATTACGAAAGTCCCAAGAATCTAACTGAAGATAAGAACATCAGAATAATCAAAGCAATTCAGCTTGATACCAAGACTTCTGCTCTGGACATACTGCCATCCACTGTTGAGGCCTTGACCAATCATTTGGCCTTTCTGGACTCTCCTTTAGCAGCCTATGAGAAGGCAGAGCTAGATGAGCAATGAATCCTCTGCCTGCTGCAAGGTTCTAAGAATCCTATTTGTCATCCTTCCCTGGCTGGAAACACCCCCATTAGTGGAGGGCTACAGTGGCCCCACGCAATGAGCTGAGGTATGATGGATGTCAGTGCTGAGTAGATGGACATTCTCCATACACAACTTTATCTGGGTCTAGCACTCAAACTAGTTAGAAGGGGCACATGCACAGGTCAAAGGTCTCTCTTTGGAGAGAAGCAGTTCCACGGCACAGAAGCTGCTGATTGGTCTAGTTTCAACCCTGTGTTTGTTTGTTTGTTTGTTTGTTTGTTTGTTTGTTTGTTTGTTTGTTTTGGTAGTGGTCAGGGACTGGTTCCTTGCTGGACTGCTGCGAACAAAAGGAGGCAAAGTCCATTCCTACTCTGCATCACCGGAGAGGGCTTGGCGAGAGAACTTTCAGCTCAAATGGCACACCTCATGAACATGGCTTTGCACCCTCACTGGCAGATACCAGGTGAGGGTTCATTTGCTCATCTCTTCCTATCATGCCATCTCATGTCCTGAGATCTACTGGGCGGAGTCTTCAAATATTCTATTTCAGAAAGTAGGTCTCAGACTTAGAACAAGGGCCTAGAAACGCTAAGAATAAAGTTATAATTCCAATCAAGATGTTCCAAAGGAAGACTTTAATATTTGAAGAGGAGCAGGAGAAACTAAAAGAAGGTGGTCAGTAGCACAGAAGCCCTTCATGCTGCCCACACATCTGCACCACCCTTCGCTATGTTTGATGGTCTCTGGGATGGTCACAGAGAAGGAGCCTGAGAAATAAAGGCCTAGGTCCCATGGTTCTCGAGCAATCTGCAGTTGTTGCTCCTTAATGTCCTGATGTCAACAACAGGGAAGTGGCTGTGTATGGGGCAAATGCCTTGTATGTACCATGGAATGAAGATCATCTTTCAAGTAAAAGTAGAGCCAACACATGAGTAAAGACAATCCCATGCCCTTCTGTGGAGCATCTCTTAAGCTCTCACAAAATCAATCTCAAGAAGATGGTATTTTACAAATCCTACTTTACCAAGCAGGAAACCAAGACACAGTTTGGTTCTGGAATGTCCCCCATCCAAAGATTCCTGGGTTAAAGACTTGGCCACTAGTCTGTGGAGCCCCAAGGAAATAGTGGGACCTTTAGAAGTGGAACCTAGTGGGAGGAACTTAGATCACTGAAGCCCTGCCCTCTAAGGAGTTATTGGGACCCCGTGCCCACCCTCTTCTTGATTCCCATCTGCCACGAGGCAGGTAAATAACCCTTCACCATCACGTATTTCACCATGACGCACTTTGAAGCCACAGAACCAAAGCAACGGACCAAGAAGGCCAAATGGAAGGAAGCCATGACCCAAAATCAATCTTCTCTCCTTTGAAGTAATATACATCAGGTATTTATTACAGAAATGGAAATCTGACTAGCACATCAGAGTCACCCAGCTAGAAAGCAAACAGAGTTAGGATCTGAATCTTAGTTATCCTAAATCTATGTGCTCAGTTATCAAGTTAACTTGCTTCACCCCCCCCCCCAGTCAGTAATTCCTAAGAAATTTATTATTCATATAATGTACCTATTCCCACAGCCTTCCAACAAAAATAAAGATGTTATATCAGTGATGCTTTATTTTTTTTATACAATGTATTTTGGAGAGCATCGAACAACAGAAATATCATTAAATATACACATAAAGCAACTTGGCATTTCCTCCACAGATCTAAACTCTTCTGTTCAATTGGACCCTGCAAAACAAAAAATATATTCAGTGTAAGTGCATCCTCAGGATTAAGTTGAGGGCCACGTGCAAGTTATTATAGACACATTTTACAGTTACACAGTGATAAGACACGTCACAAATGCCTACATTGTTTTCCTTTTGGTTGGTCCTCATGATATTTATTTTTGGTATCTAATTAGGCTATTGGATTTATATAAATTATTTGACCTTAAACAACACTTTTCTCCTGTTTTTGCTGGATAGTTCCATCTCCCAGGATGATGGCAGCTTCCTCAGGCACCTTGGACTGCTAGGGCTCTGATGCTGGCAATAGATAATGTTTATACTTTCATGAGGCCAGATCCTCTGCATGGACTTTCTTGTCTGAAGGCCTCCTTGGAGTACCACTTCAACATACCAGGGTACCATTCTCTTCGCTGGAAGGGTGAAGTGGGGAGGGGCAGCTTGGGACATAGGAGGTTTAATGTCTATCACAACTCTGTCCAGAAATGACAAGCTTCTCAAAACCATATGTAAAAGCAAAGGATGTAACATTACTGGAACAGCTAGCTTCTGCCAGATTGGATTGGGGTCTACGGTGCTGTGGAGGGGGGAGTCTTTTGTTTGAACAATAGCACCCCCACCTTCTGCCTCTAATACCTCCAGGTCAGACATAGCACATTTGCTTGGAAGAGAGAATCTGCAATGAAGCTAACCTTGTTCTGTCTACTGGACCTTGTTGTCGATGTATCTTCCATTCCTTGGCTGAAAAACAAGAAAGGCGAGGGAGAAAGTCTTACAAATATTGAGATACAACCGCTTGGACTGTTTTCTCTACTGGACATAAAGGCCTTGTTTTTCTAACTGAGCTCTCATTCCCATCCTCAGAGACCAAATAGCAATTTCGGATCTGTCATTTTGGGCAATAATCTAGGCCCTTACCGCTCCCAGGAACATGACACCTATTCTCCAACCCACCTTCTCCCTTAGACTTAGCTCATGGTGAGATCTTCTACTTTCCAGACTTCTCAGCCTGGAGACAGAACAGTGATCTACTGATTCTCAGAGTTCTTTCCAGAAAACAACACTTTTTTGTAGGTCAGGAAAATGAAAAAGGTAGAAACTGGGGACAGGTGATAAGGATTTCCATAGTCAAAGACGTTAGGGAAACAAAGGAGATAGTAGGGATTTTCCATGACATTTCCCAGAGCCCTCAATGGGCCAGAGCGTGCTGTAGACTTCAGGAAGACTAAGTGATAAATCTTCTAATCTTGTGTTATCTTTTGCAGGATACTAGCACCAGTGATCCACAGAATACAGCTTGGGGTAGTCATGGATTAAGTCGGACTCACTCATTTTTTATGCAAATATTGAGAAGCTAAGGCCTTGTGTGCAGTTAGTGAATAGAACAAAATTAGAAACTGCATGACCTTGGCAAGGACCTTTCTGTCACCTGGGAAAGAAGATGGCACTTGGACTCCTCATATCATTGTGGTTTTAGGTCACATATCCAGGAGTGTAGTACTTGGGATTGTGGACTCTGGTTTACCCAGTATCTGTCCATCAACAGAAGTCCCTCCCCCTTGCTCTCCAAGCTCCTAGAATATGGACATGCTCAGGCTATGTCTTGTTGCTCTGGTTCCCTTGCAAGTCTGTAAGAATTTTTGACTGAGTCACACCCTGAATGGAGGAGAGAACAGTGCCCATCTGGTCCTGGCAGTTGGGATAACAACAGGGAATGCAATTAGAAACAGAAACAAGGAAATCGGTTATACCCTGAAAAGGAAAAATGGCTGCCCCAAGGTGGTAGTGGGATCCTGCAATACAAAAACACAAACTGTTATACAATCACATTCTAAGTCAAAGAAACATCCTTGGAGAAGGTTTCAAAAAGAATGGTCCCAGACCAGCAGCGTAAAGATATCTGGAGAACTTGTTATTAATAAAAATTCTCAAAGTCCGCCTCAGACCTATTAAATCTCAGGGTAGAGCCCAGCTATCTCAATTTTAACCAGATTCTAAGGCATGCTCAAGTCTGCGATTCCCTGGTTTATGGGATTGGCACTGGCAGAAGTATTTTTCCTCTCTCTAAGTTTGCGTAATGGCATGTGGGTCCTTGAACCAGAGAGGACAAGTCCCTAGTCACAGATGGCCAAAGTGACTCATCTGAGAGACTAGAAATGAAATATTAACCATGTGAAACATTAACACCATCTTTCCATAATACCTTTCTACCTCAGGACAAGCCCAGGGATCCCCAACTTCAATGCTTAGAGGAGATATTCAGGATCCTCTAGGGAGAAGATCTATCCTATCCAAATGAGACTGGGAAAGTTGCAGGTTCCAGGCAATTCCCTGTCCTACTATCTAGAGCTTTCTGGAAATCAGTGTTCTCACAAGGTTCACATACCTTCTTAGGAAAGTTCACAGCAGCAGTCCTGGAGTCCTGGAAAGGAACAAAGTATAAATTAATTCATCAGGAACTGTACCCATGACCTCATGATTGCCCTCATGTGATGATGTCCCTTCCTGGTTCCATTCTAAACCCATCAGAAGACAGATGCAAAAAAGCAGTTGAGGAGAATCTGATAGTGGGGCCAGTTGCAAGTTCTGGAAGGAAAGCTTGCTCACTCAATCAGTGCTGCAGTTTGGGATCCAAATATGTTTAATTTGTGTACAACTCTGAATAAACCCAACTGTGAAATGTACTTCTGATTCAAGCAAACTTTTAATGTCAGGAGATCTTAGCATCCTCCACTCATTTTCAGGTATAACTTGGTTTGAGAATGGAGTTAGAGCTGGGCAGTGGTGGCTCACGCCTTTAATCCCAGCACTCAGGAGGCAAAGCTAGGCAGATCTCTGTGAGTTCAAGGCCAGCCTGGTCTATAGAGCGAGATCCAGGACAGGCTCCAAAGCTACACAGAGAAACCCTGGCCGGGCGGTGGTGGCGCACGCCTTTAATCCCAGCACTTGGGAGGCAGAGCCAGGCGGATCTCTGTGAGTTCGAGGCCAGCCTGGGCTACCAAGTGAGTTCCAGGAAAGGTGCAAAGCTACACAGAGAAACCCTGTCTCGAAAAACCAAAAAAAAAAAAAAAAAAAAAAGAAACCCTGTCTTGAAACCCCCTCCCCCCAAAAAAAGAATGGAATTAGAATGGACCTGGAAGCCTGTGTTCAGGCAGCAGGGAGATCAGGCAGTGTTCTAGAGGCTGAGCAATTTCCTGAAGACCCTGAAGTCCTGGGTCTGAAAGCTAGGAAGGTTCTAGACAAACAGGACATGCTGGCCACTGTACCTGGGCTCAAGATAGCCAAAAGAAATTTTTCTTTATTAATTATTTTTGCTGTCATACACAAAACCTTGATTATTAGTTTTTTGGGTTTTTTTGTTTTTTTGTTTTTTTGTTTGTTTGTTTGTTTGTTTGTTTTTCGAGATAGGGTTTCCCTGTGTAGCTTTGCGCCTTTCCTGGAACTCACTCTGTAGACCAGGCTGGCCTCGGGCAGTGGTGGCGCACGCCTTTAATTCCAGCACTTGGGAGGCAGAGCCAGGCGGATCTCTGTGATTAATAGTTTTTTGATTAATAGTTTGAAAGGGATCAGCTATTATGGAAACTGTCCTTACTGAGCTTAAGGGGGGAAAATCCTTAAAACAGGCAGGTAAGGCCTCAGGAAGCAGAGAAGTATCATGAGGGCAAATTTCACAATGACACAAACGGACGGAATTGAAAAACAACACAACACAAAACAAAACTTAGAGTGAACTAAGCAAAGGAAGAGAGGGATGGGATGAGATGGGACTGGGCCACAGGGTCCCTCCCTTGGCCCTTCCAGTCACAACAACACGGGGTTACAGACGGGAAGGTCAAGGGTAAAGGACCAGTGTTTCTGCCCACAACTCCCCCCATCCCCTCCAAACACACACACACCAAACTGGAGACTGGGATTCAAGGAGAGGACAAAAATGAGCCACACAAGGCGATATAACACGTTTTCCATCGTGTACACATTAAGCCATGGTACTACGGCGGGAAGAAACAAGCACGTACTGGAGGCGGCCATCTTTTCATCCTTCTGCTGGCGAGCTTGGCAGCCAGGCGCATCAAGGGATGCACAGGTGCAAACTGTAATAGAGAAACGCTGTGAGGCCGGGGCATCTCAGAGAGGAGCTATAACCTTGTTTACTCCAGCCGAGTATTTGAGAGCCCAGGGCTATGCGCATGCTTTTTGACTGGCCTTTCTTACAAATGGGTTTAATTTTCAGAGTAAAATCAATTCCGGAGCCTATGCTCAAAACATTTATATTTCCAATAAAGAGCTTGCTTGCCTGGATACAGGTTTCAATTCCAACACACCACTTAGAAATCTTCCCTCAGGATAAATCGGTCGCTTACGGACGTTAACCTTAAGCACTCTGTCCTGGCCTCAAAGCAGCTGCTGCCCTGGATCCTTCCTCTCTCTTCAGATGCACTGTGCTGGGGAGGAGGTACCAGGGTGGTGAGCGTCAGAGCCCACACCACTGGGCTTCGCCTGCCTGCACACTGCAGGCAAGGGCATCTGTCCTTTTCTAGCCCCCCCTGGTTCCCCTGGTGCTTTGCTTTTGAAGCAACCAAGGCCTCTCCCTTTCCTTTGCTCCTTTTTGCTTGACAGTAGCTGGCCCCTCCTTATCTAATCCCATTCCTAGACTTACAACATCAATGACTTTGCCTCTTGGGGGAAACATTTTTCTGAGTATTTGACAATCTTTTTTTTTTCATTTTTTTATTAAGAAATTTTCTACTCACCCTACATACCAGCCACAGATTCCCACCTCCTCCCTCCTCCCACCCCCCAGCCCCACATCCTCCAAATCAAGGACTCCCATGGGGAGTCAGTAGAGCCTGGCACACTGAGCCAGAGGCAGGTCCAAGCCCCTCCCCTCCACACCAAGGCTGCGCAAGGTGTCCCACCGCAGGCACCGAGCAGCCAAAAGCCTGCCCATGCACTAGGGATGGATCCCGATCCTCCCGCCCTGGTGTCCCCCAGTTTAAGCTAAAAAACTGGTATTTGACGATCTTTAAGAAGACTTGGGGAGCCCTACGTATATAAATAAGTGGCTTTCCCGTAGTAGAATTTCAGTTGCCGTGACAGTGCACCCAAACTAAAATCTAGATGTTTTGACCTTCCCAGTGTTTCTCAAATGCCACCCTACAGAATTTAACCTACCCAAGCTGCTCCCGAGGGTCACTAAGAGTTTTAAGAAAGTCAGCTGGGGGTGATGGCACCCACCTGTCATCTTAGCGGCAGAAGTAGAAGGAAGCCCAGCCTGGACTACAAAGTAAGAACTTGTGTAAAAGAAAAAAAGTGGGGGTCAGGGATGTTGCTCAGGGATAGAGTGTTTGTCTACCAGGCACAAGGCCTGGAGTTGAGCCCCAGAGCTGTAAACACAAGTTGGAGGTGATTGTTGTTATTCCCATTGTGTATCTACACC
This sequence comes from Peromyscus melanophrys, assembly GCA_902168415.1. NCBI lineage: Eukaryota > Metazoa > Chordata > Mammalia > Rodentia > Cricetidae > Peromyscus > Peromyscus melanophrys. The sequence continues at coordinate 13,883 of CABHPR010150738.1, read as the reverse complement.
CTGACAGGCACGGAAGATGACGTGCGTGGGTCACCTTGGGGGAGACAGCACTGTGTGGACCACACAGCACTTTTCAAAACATAAAGGTGGAAAGCAATAAGGAGCCGTGGGAATGGGTGTAGTGCTTACAGGCTCTCCTTGTGCTTCTGTTTAAGTACATGATAACAAGAACACAACACGTTTCTTACTTAATTTCTCATTCCTGCAATTTATTCTCTAATATTTCAGACCTGTCAGTCACCCACCACTCCCATCCCTGATGAGAAAGAGACAATTCTTGCCATCCTGGGCAGGGAGAGGGAATGCATGTAGGGACCTATTATTCATAGGTATCTGGGAGTTCCCTGCCTAATACTTGGCTGTGTGTGTATGTAAATTCAGAAGGCATAAAAGGCATGCAGAAGAGCATCATTTATACCGAAGGCATTATAAAATACTGACCTCAGGGTTAACTGGATGCTGTGGCTTCTGTGTTCTGGAGTAGTGAAATAAAAACTAGATAAATAAGAAAGGATATTAGCACCAAGTGTCACTTGCTCCAAACATGGAACAGAGTCCGTATTAGGCACTGCAAGGCACTTACCCTTTTGTATATATCCTGGTTTTCCTGGAAAGAGAATTGAGAAGAAAGTTACATGGAGTTTTCCTGGAGCAGGTATCTGATGAAGTTTTCAGTGTAAGTCACACTGTGAGCCTGGCTGGATTTACTCAAATATTATGAAACAGTCAAGATTGGAGTTGACAGATGGGAAATGGCGGTGCATGACTTTAATCCCAGCACTCAGGGAGCAGAGGCAGATCTTTGTGAGTTCCAGGTCAGCCTAGTCTACAGAGTGAGTTCCGAAACAACCAGGGCTACAGAGAAAAACCCTGTCTCAAAAAAAAAAAAAAGATTGCAGTTGACATAGGTTTTTAAGATAAAGTTGCCTTTTACAACTTGTCTCTTATCTTTTCAGTCTTAGGGAGGAAAACCTTTCCCCTATTTCATAAATAGGGGAATCAAACGTCTCCAGATTTCATACATATCCTTACCTTCCTCTTTTCATAGAAAAACATGTATCAAGTTTTACCTGTGTAGCATTTCATTCATTTTCCCAAATTATAATTCACACATTATGAGGGCAGGTAGTTTTGTGTGGATCATTGCTCCATCCTTGGTACCTAGCAGTGACGTGTTCTCAAGCATCTCTCCTGAATTAAGGAATAAATGGTCTCTATTCACAGAACCTATTAACTTTTTCCTGTCTAACTTCCTTCTGATCTCATGGGGTAAAGGGAAAATCGGTGCTTGAAGAGTTTCTGCCGATGATATTGGTTGTAGAATACCACCACTTCCTGAGTTGCTAGAACACAGAAGTTTCCTGCAAACAAAGACTGTGTTTGTGGAGAACAGGGGAGCAGTGGATTAGGAGCTCCACCAATTCATCCCAACACTGGACAGTTGGGGGCAACAAGGAAGCCAGGAAAAGGTGCTAGCTCTCTATTCATAATTTCATAATGTTGGCTTTTATGTTCATTTGAACAACTATTTGTTCATTTGTAACCAGAAATAATGGGTGTGATAGGCTCTGGGGACATGAAAAGGGTAAATGGAAATTCATTCCAGCTAGGTCCTTGCACCTAGACACCCCACAATCCAATTGAATGCTGCAGCAGGCAGTGGGACAGCCACACTTCTGTCCCTGCTCATGTGGGAGACACCACAGCCTTCATGTGAAATGCAGGGAAGCCACTGTGGTGCAAGGTGGGGATGTAATAGAAAAGAGTTGGGGGACTCCAAGTTCTCATTTGAGGCTTCATCCAGACACTAAGACTATAAAGAAGGTTTAACAATCATCTCCAGACATGCGCACAGTGGTAAATTGAAAACAAGATGCAAGCACTACTGTATCTTCATGAAGTTTGAGAGAGAAGGTGGCACTTGGATTTTGAACGAGAAGTAGCTGCAACAAGACGCAGCTAGGGGCTATCGTTTGCTGTGCTGTGGGTGCTGTTGAGAGCACTTTATGGAAGTTAAAGCATTCATTCCTCAGGGAGACTGGAGCCATTACAGCAACTCCATACATGGAACAGACAAGCCAACTAAGGCACAGAGACAGCTCCGGTTGAGATCCTGGGCTGTCACTACAGGCTCTGAGGAAAGCGTAAACATTTCTGGCTAAAGAGAAGGCTATATAAAGATTTCAAGGTCTGCTGTATTTGGGCAATGGTGAGATGTTGGATGTGGCTGGACTGCATGATGCTGTGGGTAGGGGAAGTGAGTGGAGAAGAAGAAATGTTACTCAAGGTGAAAACTGATAGGCTGTGCTGAGAATCATGAACTATCCTAAGACCACTCTTTTGAATTTTCAATTAATCAGCATTGACTTTGTATCCACTGAATCACTTATGTTGTAGTTACTACAGTTACTCCTGGTATGGTCCTTTACATGAGATCTACTGTGTTGAGAGCTGTTACACCATAATGCATCAGTGTATAATATACAATATATGTCATGGCATATAACTAATTTTATTATATAGATAATATAATCTTAAGAATACATATGAAGTACTATTTTGTGATTTATATCAAAGAGAGAAACTTGATTTTTCCCATAACTGTATTTTTATACACACACATACACATATATACAACATTCTCTAGTAGACATCAAAAGAACCATTTATTCAATATAAGTTATGTAAACATATATACTGATATAATAACTACAAGAGCTAGTATATGTATTATTTTTACCTTAGGTTGGCTAGAAAGTGTTTCCCACTGTTTCAGACAGTATACCAGTCGCTAAAAGACAAAATGAGGAAAAGAAATAAAATACAAGAACAAATTCTTTAGCCAGTAGAATCTCTTACAGAATATTTAAAATTCTAAAATTGTTCCATTTATGAACCTCGAATTATCTCCTCACACAATGCAGTGAATTTCAATCCAACTCTCAGGATGTCTTAAATGAGGCCATGCAGCAATCACAGTGAGTTTCTGCTGCAGCCAAATATCTGATCTTAAAATAGTTTTAAGTGAACATTAACCACATGATATTTTCAGGGCTGGAACTAAATACAAATCTCACAATGCTGCATAATAGCATACCTCAAGCTCCACAACATCTAAGCCATCTGGAGAATCAGCTAAGGGTTGAGAAACTCCTATAACAAAAGATAATCAAAACATCAATTCCAGAAAGACGTCATATCATTTGCTTCTGCACCCATGCCATAAAAAAAACATACAGAGGTCTTAATAGAATCCATCATAGAGATGAGCAAAAGAAGTCATGGAGAAGGTAACGGTTAAGAAAGTAACAGAAGGCACAATTAAGAAGACTTGAAAAAATAAGACACTTCTACCTAAAACTATCAAATCCAAGATGTGTACCAACATAATTTTAAAACCGCATGTGTTCAACATAATGGGAGTTTCTAGTCCATCTGTTAGCAAATCAAGAAAGACAGAGAAAATACTTGGGGAGCAAATAAGTTTATATTTTTGTGGAATATGTGAGGATCAAATATCAGAAAGTAATATTAACAAAATATGTGCATTTAATCGGGACTTTTAAGACATGCAGGTACCTGTCTCCACTCCATCAGCCCCTCCAGGGGTAGATTTCTGGGGAGAGTTGCTACTAGCATGTAATTGGATCCTTCCAGCCCCCTTTTGACTTACATGAACACATCTTCTCATTTACACATGATATTACACTCAGATGTTTATACAGCTGGAAGGAGTCATGAGGGTAGGTCAGCACTAACAAAACAAGATTAAATAAGTACATATAATGTCCCAAATTTGGATATTTTACAATGTGGAACAGGGGGCATATGGCTCAAGAGAAGTTTATTTTAGCAACAACATATATACATACATGTACTCATACATGCACACATATGTACACACACATACTTGTATATATACATATATACTGTGGATTATTTGTTCTCTGAAGTCTGAGTCAACAGAAAGCTAAGGTAATACTTCTGTATATTCAAACAATGGTGTTCAAGCCTTGAAGAGTAATAACCTGACTTAAAATGATAGAAGGTAATGTAGAGTTAAAGGTACATATGGTTTTTCTCTAGAAAGACCGAAATTAGGATGTATATATTAAGTCCCTTCAATTATTTTGAGAACTGTCACAAGCAAGAAATCTTCATCTAAACCTGAATACCCCCATAGACCCTAACAAAAATCCATGAGTGGAAGTCAGACGGGATCAGGTCGCAGGTTAATGTAAAAATATTTTTGATAATCATGATCATTTAACAATGCAGTCCTGCAAACAATCCTACAAGGTCTTATTGAGAGGTCTGTGTGAATATGAAAACCATAGGACTCTACCCTCGGCAAACAAAATCAAACAGGAAAAATAGAGGGGTAGATATAAATAGGCAAACAATCAAATTACAAGCCCAATTTTCCAAAGTAAACTATGAACAAGATTCTATTGGAGGCCAGAGGGACACCAGCTGCTTGTCCAGGGCTGGCTGTGAGCTGGGGTTAGACAAAGCAGCCGAGCAGAATCTAGAATCCCACTGGGAAGCCACAGAGGAGACCCAGCACTCTGGAAATGTTAAGCTGATATCGTTCCTCACAATGCCCAGATGTTGCAAATACTCTTGAGGACAAAACAAGCGCACTATATTTTCCCAAGGTTCTCTATGCCTCTAAATCAAATTTAATTCTAATGGAAAAGTCCAATTTTTTGTAATAGTTCTTGTTTCAAATCACAGATTTTCCATCAGTGGCCCACTTTCCTGCGCTCTATGACAAACTGCCTGGAGATGGTGATCTGATCCTGGCTGAGGACTTCAGACCCCCTTCCCACTTCTGGCTCCCTTACAAACTGCTTCTCAGAAATTGAAGAGGTGCAGCACTCGGTCAGCACCGCGGATAGCGCCCGAGGGACTGGAGGATACTGGCCTTCGGGTTCCCCAGAACTCTCTGAGAACCTACTCCCACCCTGTACCCCTCACTCCATACAATTTCTTTCGTCTACATAGTTGCTCTCTGATCTTTTCAGCTGCTCCTCAGCTTTCAGTTTTGGGGGACTGTAAGCCTTGCTTTCCTCCCTGTGTTCTCATCTCCAGCGTCTCTGAAACAGACCACTAAGCAGGGTTTTCCCCCAACTCACACCATACCCTTCGATTTCACCACCACACAGTCAAGACACTCCTGGGGCAAGGGCTGTTTAATCCCAGTATCTCTGGAGAAAGTCTCTGTGCAAAAGGCTGTGGCGTCTCACTGTGTCCATCATTCTGGTTAGACACAGGTGCCACGCCTGAAAACAAGAGGGTAGATGTGAGCGTAGGTGAAGGAAGGAAGCTCAGCTCCGTTGAGAATGACCCTGAGAGGTAAAGATCTCTCATAGAACTCAGGGCAGGCAGATGTGATGACAATCTCCTTACCTGGGGAGGGAATCTGCAGCATACAGAAGCAGTAGATGGCCAGGATGGAAGGGAACTGGGGAAGCAGATGTTTCATCTTCAAGGTCTGACTTCTCTTGGCAGGCCACAGATGTGTGCTGTTCAGAGAGGTGGTGAGCATTTTCCCAGGGTCCAGAGGCAGAGATGACCCCCTGCCCTGCATCTGTCCAGCCCAGGGCAGTAAGCAGCTTTTATTGGCTCATCCTAGAGCCCATTGGCTGAGCACCAATCAGCTTTGCGCAGGAGGACCCTGGCTTTCTCATAAATGTCATGCTGGGCCCTTATTTGGAGAATAATCTCCTCCTGGTGTAAGCATTGTAGAGTCATCTTTTTCAAGCCAGCCATAAAAATAAGAAGTGGGGAGTCATAATTGTTATTTTATAACGGTTTGAGGAAAACTTCTGACTCAGGAAAGGCCTGGTCCTCTTCCTTTCTAAATCATCAAGCTGGACACAAATCATAAACTCCTGCATGATGAAGTTGTGCTTCCTGAGAAACCATTTCTCTTCTCTTAATAACAAAGGTTGTCTCGTAGTCTTTGGTGCATCTAAGAACAGATCCTGAAGTCCTGGATTGGATAAACATTACAGGAAGCCTACGTTCAATTAGAAGATTTCATTATTTCACCTTTTTTTTCTATTCTGTGTCTAATCCATAGGAAGCTCTTTTACAGAAAAAAGTAATTAACCAATATGTCTGCCTAAACATGAACCGAACAAAGATGATACCGGTAGACACGCTAAGGTGTATGGGGAAAGCTCACAGAGTCCTCAACCCTACACAGGGATGTATTGGCAACTAAGGAAGGCTGTGAGTGGGAGAAATGGTCTTACCCAGGAAAGAGCACACCAGTTGGTTATTCAGTATTAAATGGTTAGCCCTGAAAACAGACGTACAAAGAACATATGGACTGAGAAGGTTTTCCTTATGTGTATGTATGTATAAATGATTAAGGAAGGAATTTGAAAATTTGAAAGAGTGCTTGGAGGGGTGAATGGGAAAGTTTGGAGGGAGGAAATGTAAAAGGGAAATGGTGTAATTATATTATGATCTCAAAAAAGAAAATAAATAATTTCTTAAAAAGTGACTCATCAACCAAAATATCATTTCCTACAGACTCAGGAAGGTGTGATGGAGCACCCCTTTAATATCAGCACTTGGGAGAAAAGACACAGGTGGATCTCTTGTGAATTCCAGACCAGCCAGGGCCACATTGAAACCTTGTGTCAAAACTAAATAAGCGCCGGGCGTTGGTGGCGCACGCCTTTAATCCCAGCACTCGGGAGGCAGAGGCAGGCGGATCTCTGTGAGTTCGAGGCCAGCCTGGGCTACCAAGTGAGCTCCAGGAAAGGCGCAAAGCTACACAGAGAAACCCTGTCTCAGAAAAAAAAAAAACTAAATAAGCATATAAATAATCATGTTTGGAAATTTACCTCTTTAAGATTTTCTCAGATTCATTTCCACAGACTAGTTAAATATTTCAAATTAAGTCAGTAACTTCAAAAACATGGTACAGTGGTTGTTTATCAATAACAAAAATGAATTGGTTTCATGTGTTAAGCTTCTACATGCTGAAATCTGTTCTCATTATCTCAAGTAGGTTAGCTTATAATTATAAGGGAGAAAAAACACAATACACTGATGCTATTCTAATTTTATGAATGGAGAAGCTAGATCTGGGAATCATTAAGGAACTCACCAGAGGTTACTCAGTTGCTGAGGGCCAAAGCAAGAAACTGACCCCAAGGGCAGCTGAGCCTGTCTGTGGGTCCATAGACAATGAGATTTGGGTTGATAAGTTACTTTTTCTAAAATGAGCCCTTTGGGGGTTCTATGAGACAGAAAGTAAATGAATGAAGTCTTCTATTTCTTGTCAAAAGGATAGCAATATGGCAATACATATTTAGGGGTTTTTCATTATGTGTATCATTAATTTTACCCTTTTAAAGGTCACAAGATAACGAATAGTCAATGAAGCCTTACAGTGTATCTCAAATATGTTAACTTGGTTTTTTTTATGTATTTTCTAAATTTTAAAAATTGTTTTAAACATTGACATCATGTACCCGAGTCAAGTAAATTTTAAATGAATGAACTCTTTCAAAACAATGTTGATCAGCGCAGTTCGCAGAGCTGTGAATGCAGAGACTCACAACTGGTCAACGTGCAGAGAATAAGTATCTGTGGCGTTCCCGGGCACAAACGGGACATCCAGATCATACTCTCTCCGCAAGGCTGAGGAATCATAGAGAAAGGGGAAAAAGATTGTAAGAGCCAGAGGTTGGGGAGGAGCCTACTGAAAAGTGTCATCTGGAATGGTGGGACCACCACACTCATGAACTCACCCCAGCTGTAGTGGCCTGCATAAGGCCTGCACAGGATCAAGCCAATCAGCATTCTACCTCAAGCCCCACCTATAAGGGAGGAGCCAGGGAGAGTTGACAGCTTTAAGGACAAAGCTCCTGATGGGTTGACCAAGCTCCAGGATGGCCCCACATCCTGGAGTGTGTGAAAAGCACAAATTGGAGTGGGTAGGTTATTTTAAAAGAATCCAGGGCCCCCTGTTAGTGGGATCAGGATCCATCCCTAGGTCATGAGCAGGCCTTTTGGAGCCCACTACCTATGGTGGGACACCTTACACAGCCTTGGTCCAGAGAGAGGGGCTTGGAC
>CABHPR010150737.1:26947-49847 GCA_902168415.1 Peromyscus melanophrys | reverse complement strand
GTTCCTGTTGAGTTTTAAATCATTGTACCAATAAAGTAGAATTTATAAATGTGTGAACACATGTGATAATCCCCACACCCTTAGAAGTACAAGGATAACAAAAGACAAACAGACTCTGAAAGGTTTTATAGAAGTTTATGTCTGTAAAGCTGGATGATACGAAGAGTTTTACAGAAGAGAGATACTGCACCGCTCACATCTGGAAAACACTGCCTATGTTGTCAAATTACTTCACACTTCACCATGTACATTTTTTCTTGTTCCCACTGAGAGGATCAAAGCAACGGGCAGACACACACATGCTAGGTATATACAGCAGTATTTATGATACCATGTAAGGGAACAAAGGCTAGTATTCATTTTCTACTTCTGATTTGATGGTCACTATGAAGGAATTGAGTATGGGTTGACGCAGATTCTGAATAGTCTCAGCACACAGTTTACTCGAATGAAAAACAGAAACAAACAAGCAAAACCTTAACTGGCACTTATCCCTTAAATATACTCAACAGAGGAACGGGACTGTTCACTACATTACAATATGCAGGGATCTTGTTTTTTATTACATACAGGAAATGCATTTTCATGTGTTAAGAGCATTATTTTGTTACGTCAAAAATATATTACATTATTGTTTAGAAAATGGTATTTCAATTTGGTGTAAAAGCCTAAAATCACTGAAGTGAAAAGGATAAGTGGCTTCAGAATCTTGCCACTGTGGCTTCTGTTTCTTTTCAAAGTTCCTTTTTTCTACAATGGATAACGAGTGCTTCTCAGCTCAATGCTTTTTTCCAGTTCTAAGTGTTTAAATCTTGTATTTAGTATATCTGCAGGAAGAAACTTTAAAATGAGTAGTTAACGATTCCAAACAAAAATATGGAGATCAAGAGAAAACAGAAAAAGATGTTGGAAAATAAAGTTCAGAACCCCTCCCTGTTTCTCCACATTTGTTGGTAATATAAAAGTAATTCAATCTCCACTCAGACAATACCTGAGATAACTGTGTAGATAAGCTCTGTCATCAAAGACGATTATAGGAAATTAAGCTCCTAAATAGGCAGAACAGCCCCTCTTATGGTAAAGTTTATCAGCTTGCTCACAAAGGACCGTTTTCTGAGAAGCCCCTTTGTTGCCATCTGTTTTACCCTCCTCTTCAGAAGGCAGTCACTCGCCTTCTAAGCATGTCCCCCGGGTCCTGTCTTTCTGTTTATCCATCTTCTTATTGCAGGATACACATTTATCATTCTCTTAACAAAGACAATAAAAGATCACTGCTTATTCTGAAAGTACTGTGAACTCTTATCAGTCAAGAGGAAAAGGACACATTCCTTCCACTGGGAGTCTGCAGTACTTATTGTTTTTGTAGGTCAGTCAAAGAGGGAAGAGCTTGCTTTCAGATGGTATCCCTTGTTGTTCAGAGGAGAGCTCCAGCAGAGATAGAGGAATCCTCTGAGAAAGAAGAGACCTCTGAGCCATGAGTTCCCCTCCCTCCCTTTCTTCTCCAAGAGAAGGATTTGCAAATATAAATGTCCTTGGGAGGTTTGTCCAAGGCAGCTTTTGACAGATGTTATCTGAGAGAGTGAGAAAGAGAGAGAAAGTTGTATAGCACTCAGACATTGCAGGTGCAGGGAAAGATGCAGACTGACCAGTGTGAAGCTAAGGTACAACTCAGCTGTTTCTGCAGAGGACTTCACTAGAAGAATGGAATTAAATTGTGTATAGTCTCTGTAGTACTATCTACCTGTCTATTCTTGTTATTCTTTGTTGCAATGATAAACACCATGGCCAAAAGCAAATTGGAGAGGAAAGGGTTTATTTTACCTTGCAGCTTACAGTCCATCATGGAGGGAAGCCAAAACAGAAAATTAAGGCAGGAACCTGTATTCAAGGTCTGAAGCAGAGGCTGTGGGAAATTCTGCTTACTGGCTTGTTCATCATAACTCCCACAGTTTGCTTTCTTATACAAGCCAGTACCAACTGGTGCATCCACAGTTGGCTGAGCCCTCCCATATCAGTGATGACACTGTCTACATACATGCCCATAGGTCAATGGAATAGGCAATTCCTCACTTTAGGTTTCTCTTGCCAGGTGTCTCCAGGTTATGTCCAGTTGATAAAAACCAAGTGGCCCAAGTGAGCCCTTGTTAACTTTACACACAAACACTTTGCCCTTAAGTCATACCTTTCATTCAATGGTTGCCCTCAAAATCTTATATTAATATCACAATATAAAGCAATCAAAATTCAAAGTCCTGGTCCTTAAAAATTGCAACACTTTAAAATTCCAAATTCTCTTCAAAATTCTGGAGATTCTTAACTGTGTACTTTTGTAAATTCCAAAAAGCTACATACTTTATTTTTTTTAATTTTTCTTATTTTGATATAATTACATCATTTCCCCACTGCCTTTCTCACTTCATATATCTCTTCCCCTAGGTCTTTTTCAAATTTGTGGCCTAATTTTTCTTAATTGTTGTTACATTTATTTGAAGAATCTGACCACTGCTACAATAAGATCAAAACAAATCTAAAAGCTAACAGTATAAAAAGCTTCATTTCTGACTGTGAAACTCACTCAAGATCTTCTGGGCTCCAAAGGCCTCAATAATCCCACTTCTCCAACTATGCCATCCACAGAACACACAATTTTCAATGAGCTCAGGCTGACTCCACTCTACATCTACCATTGCCCTTGGCGAGCATCCAGTGGCCAGTCTCCAATATGCTGGTGTTTCCACCAAAACTGAAGCTTCACCATAACCAATGGCTTAAAGGAAGCTGGGACCCTTCCATAAGTGTCGAGTCTCAGCTGTACTCTGTGATCCCTTCATGCCTTCAAAAACCCTGTCATGTGGGAAACTCTTACATATTATTTGCCAAGATCTGCTTCCAGCTTTATCTGCAACCTCTCCTCCCTTCAGTAGACCATATCTTTTATGTACTGACACTGAGGATTTTGAGACATATTTCCCAGATAATTTCATCGTATAATGAGGGGTTTTATTGATCAAGGTGATTGTTCAGGTTTAATTGACCAGTATGCATTGTCCAGTGGGGCAGGGTCTGCTTCCTCAGATCTTCTTTGAGAATTTTGTTCTTGAGAACTGTGTTTTCATAATTTCCACCCCTTCCTTCCCCCTCTAACTCCTCTCTCTCTCTCTCTCTCTCTCTCTCTCTCTCTCTCTCTCTCTCTCTCTCTCTCTTTCTCTTTCTCTCTCATCTTCTTCTTCTGTATTATTGCCACTAATATAAGCATACAACCTACTGAGTTCATTTATTTATTTAGTGTTGCTCCTATGTACAGGTCTTTTGGGCTTACAACCTGGGGTTGGATACCCTATCAGGGTGCTCATCCCTAAGGATTGATTCTCCCTCTCACAGCAGCAAATGATTGCCTGTATCTATCCATCTATGGATATATGGCTACAAAATGTAGAACAATGAAATGGTTGTCTTACTCACAAAAGTTACTTTTGCTTATTAAGCATTAAGTTTTATTGTCCACAATAGAAACAATAATATTTTACAGATGAACACTTGACTAAGAGTTGTAAGTCATTTACTGCAGAGATGTTCTTTCATATTCCACAAGCTGAACTGGCAGTGGAATGATAGGTTATCCCCTGCCTTCTCAGCCTTCTACATTACCACAACTGCAGATAACTTAACTCTTTCAGAGCTGTTCACGTCATACCTCTATGGAATGTTCAGTTTTCATTTAGTTCCTTGTTCATTACTTTCTGTAACTTGGAGAAAAGAAGATGCTTCTATGTGCCTTCTCTTCTTGGCTGCAGTGGTACTTCACAATTTAAATAAAACCATAACAAGTATCTATTGAGCTCTTACTTGTGCAAGAAATTCTGCTATTTGATTGGCACATAATGGCTCCAAAGTTGGGGGAAAAAAGGCTGAATCATTTTCCAACAACTTTCTGGTTCTTGACAATATTTCCTTCCCTCTTCTGAGATCTTGCCTGAGCCATAGATGTAGGAACTGTGGTGTGGTGTGGATGCACTCATTTGGTTGGATTCCTACAATCTGTTGATCTGTGCATTAGGGTTTGGTTTTTCTGATAGGGCTGCATAAATAAGACCACAACAATGACCATATCAGTGGGCATATCTACATACAAAGCAGAAAGTGGGATTTCACAGGAAATCTCTAGGCAAAGAAACATAGACAACTATTGACTATGGAGGAGAATTAGTCTTTCCCAGGTATGAGTCTCTTCATTGATTGCACAGTGAACAGTAGTCTGCCATAAAATATCATGCATAGACAAATAACTAAAATGAACTCAGCAAGTTCTATATAGATGTTTGTGAAAACACACACACACACACACACACACACACACACACACATACTCATATCATCACAGTTTATGACTTTCATAGGCGCTTTTACAGTCACTTACTCATCTTTAAAAGGAACACAGAGCTCTTATGGAAATCTAGAAAGTATTTGAGTGAGTTTGAATTAGTCTCATACTATGTAATTATGTGTAGTTTTTGCTGTGTGGTTTTACAATGTGTATGTGTGCATACATATGCAATTGCTATATGCACATCATGTATTAGTTTTTTCCATTTCTTTTTAGGATGCCACCATAAAACACATTTTGTTAAAGGAATTTAGTTCTTATTTATATTGCTTATTTTGTCTTTTTTTTTTTCCAGAGCTGAGAACCGAACCCAGGGCCTTGCGCTTGCTAGGCAAGCACTCTACCACTGAGCTAAATCCCCAACCCCATATTGCTATTTACTACAAAAATAAATATCTCTGCACGAACACAAAATCAGTGACAATTAGCTAGTGAAATGACCGAAATATCTGAAACCTTTGCATTGACTGAAGATAATTGCTATTAACTCATGTTATCCATGAAATAGAAGTAGGAGATATTTTGATCAGAGATGATGATAATTTCCAAAACATGTAGCTGCCATCACATATTAGGAAATGAAGATTGTCTTTATTCAGTGTGGCAAATGACCCTGCTTGCATCAATTTAGGTGACTCAGTCATCCTGTTGAAGCTGGTGGGAAGACCCTGGACTCAAGGTCATTATCTGATGGAGCATTTGGCCTGACCCATCACAGCACTCCCGGGATCAGACAGAAGCAGAAGCCAAACACTCACTGAGGAGATAGAGCTCAGATAAAGTTTCTTTATATGAAGTGACTTTTCCAAGTGACTTCCATCCAAACAACTGGCATGTGGCACATTTTGAAGATGGATAGTCAGCTATGCCCCCACAGCTGTGAGAGTTTGGCACACTGGCTCCCCAGCCAGCTACCAGGAAGACAGATAATGTCATTTGTGGGGAATGGATCACCCACAGATGTTTTGAGGAGGAGAAGTGTCTATGTCCTTTGGCAACCTTATCAAAATCAACCTAAGCCCACAGATACAGAAAGAACTAGAAACCTTGCCCAGCCTGCCACCATATTACCCAGGACACTTAAATCCCACCCTTCATTTATCCTTTAGTGGCAAATAAATTGTTTGAGATGAGACTCTTTGGCCCTGAAGCAGATGGTACAACCCAGTGCCTTGTGACGGAAACCCAACACACCTGGCTTTCTGAGCCCAAAGCCATTTCAGAGTAACTGACTTCTGTAGAAAGCCAAGACCAGCTTTTAGACTTCCATGCTCCAGATTGGAAGTTTCTGGGGCTTTATGAGAAATACTTTGTTGTTCTTTTCATTTTTCCTCCATAACCTACCAGGGCAAGGCAAAGTCTCTTTAATACACATGCATATGCCTGATATTTCCCTTTTTGTTTATCAGGGTGTCCTCGTCATCACAAAGGAGCAGAATTATGAACAAAGATGCCAGTCCTGGAAGGTATTATGGCAAATTCTGCATCTAACAGAAGAGAACAGAGAACAAGTTTTTCCATAGATCATGTTAATTACTTACTGACATTGCACAGCCACAGGTAACATTCTAGTAAAAATGAGACGTGGCCAGCAAAGTACCTAAGTGCAGCTTAAGCTACCTATTTACTTCCTAGGACTCATCATCGACTTAGTGATAGGTAGTCATGTCAGACGGCTGAAATATGACTTTGAAGGAACATTTCTCTTTAGTCCTTTATGATTCAGTGTTCTATTTTCCAACAGATATTTCCAGTTATATTTTTACCATAAACCAAAACAACTAGTCAATCCCAATTTTATATATTCTATACGATCAGTTGTAACTGACAACTGAGCTACTTCTTCAGATCAGTAGAACTCATCAAGAAATAGAAACTCATTGGCTCATAGCTAATAATCCTAGCTAATAATCAGCCCAATAGGAGTGGCTAAGCTTTGAAAAGAGTCATGTGTTACAAGCCTGGCTCCACGAGTCTATTTTAGAAATTGATACTACAGAGGAAACTTGTAAGAGGTGAGGAGTCATCTAAACACAATGTTAATTAATTTTTCAGGCTCAACTGAAAGACAGTGAGTAATGGAAATGTATAAATGTACCTACCTACCCACCTACATCTGTACATGTGTGTATACATACATATCTAATTGCCTACTTCTCCAAATTAGTGGTTCTCAACCTGTGGGCTGCAAACCCTTTGGCATACCTCTCTCTCCAAAATATTTACATTATGAAACTTAACAATGGCGAAATTACAGTTTTAAAGTATGAATGAAAATAATTTTATGGTTGGGGGTCACCACAATATGAGGAGCTGTATTAAAGGGTCTCAGCATTGGGAGTGTTGAGAACCACTGGTGTAGGTTAAGAAGAAAATTGTCATGTTATACCTGTCTTCAATTTATTTTTTGTTTACTGACTTAGAATTTGAATAATTCTTAACATTAGTTTTCACACTTGTCAAAATTCAAAGAAATGGTATTATGTTCTTGAATCCCCACATTTGGTAAAACACCCGATTCACTGTATTTAATGAATGTTTAAATAAATGAATTAATAGAACACTGGATTTTTAAAAATTGATATAGAGTTGGACAATATGATTATAGAAAACTAAACATATCATCTCCTCCCATCTATATTTTGAAGACATGGTATTTTTTTCAGCCAGAAAGAAACTTATTTTTCTTACTTTGCCTTTTCTGAATTTCATTTCACTTGTTTCTATTGTGCAAAAAAATACTATTGTTTCAATTTTACATTTAACTGCTATTTTTGAAAAAATACATCATCCACACATCTAGATAATAAAATATTTAATTCTTTGCCATTTCCGCTTATATATTGAGCTATGACTTGAAGTCTGCTTTTTTACTGTTGGTATGTTAGGATCTAAGACATACCCACTGCTCATATAGCAGTATGAACTTCCAAAAGTGCATTTTGCTGAAATTTCCCATGGACCTAGATGTACATTTCCTTTAAATGAAAATGATTTGGATCTGTATTGTCTGCTATCAGACATATTATTCAAGGTTCAGAACACACTGTTTCCTATGGTATGAATGAGCTAGAATTCTCCTTGTCAGTGGAGCCATTTTATTGAAGAACTAAAGCACCTGCTAAGCATGGTACTCTCACCTGAGCATGCAGTGGAGACTGAAGAAGTTTGTCTTATATACATAACTACTCTTAGAGAAGCTAGTGTACAATGATGAAGATAATTTTTGTATTGAGAACTGGCACTGTGTTAAACTATCCCAAGTGTAAGGAATATTTTCATGATATCATGTCATGTCAGTTAGTAGACTCTCTTATTACCTGGAAAGTACATTTCAAACTCCTTAGATTGATGTGAATATTTTCAAACTGGCCACATACTACTTTTGTGATTTTATATGCTAGAATGTTTTGTCTTAGAATTCTGTGTTTCGGTGTCTCTACGTTATGGTGATTTCAGACTGGGGTATATTAATCATAACTGACATTTCTTCTCTGTACCTCTAAAATTGATCTTAAGATGCAGCTGAAGCAGCTCAAGAACCTCTTCTTTCTCCCCAGTAACTCCTCTTTCTCTCCTCTCTCTCCCCTCTCCATCTTCACTCTCTCCCTTTTACTCCATACCCCCTTTTCCTTCTTTCTTTTCCTCCCTTATCTGTTGAGTAACTGAGTATCAGTGCTCAGAAGAGTACAGGAACAAATCTCTGCTGTGACTGCTATGAATGGCAGATGCCATGTTTAGATAAAACACACCTCGGTTTCACAGAATATAGTAGGAAAAGGATGAAAGGTACTTGATTAGAATGTTTATATCATTGCACACTGAATGAACATAATCTGGATATGTTAGATTAAGCAAATTGTATCATTAGCAATAGATATATTTTTATTAGAAATATTAAAGGTAAGGAAGGTAGATTGCCCAGAACATGAGATGGGATCCAGAATGTTGACCATGGCTGAACAAGGGCAATAAGAAGGATGATTTACCTGATAGGACCATTGTGCTTCAACCATAGTCAGAAACATGCACTGAATTAACTGACTTCATTCATATGTGCATGTTTACACCCCAAACAAGTCCAGCAAAAATGAGAAGAGTAAGGTTAATGAATGTAATGAATGCTAATATCTTAATATTATAATATGCATATGATTTATATATAAAGCTATATATGTATAAAGTCAAAATAGAATTTTTTTCATTTTTTCTGTGACTATTAGAGATATTAAAATAGCAAATGGAACATGTTTAATATTTTTCCTAAGTGGTGTTCCCTGAAAAAAAGCAGTAGAAATGTTAGCATGATAAAATATCAGTCATGTTCTCATGGAATAAAGAACCTATGATGATTAAAGTTGACTGTGTGCTAGACAAAACCAAGAATAATCTAGGGGACTAGCCCCTATGTGTGCCTATGAGTTATGTTATAGATTACATTAGTCTCTGAATATGTCTATGAGGTATGTTATAGATTGCATTAGTCTCCGCGTATGTCTATGAGGGATGTTGTAGATTAAATTAGACTTTGTGTGTGTCTATGAGGGATATTATAGATACATTAGACTCTGGATATGTCTACAAATGAATGAGGTGGTTTGACCCGCCTTAGTCATGGGTGGCATCAAACCCATGGGCAGAGATTCTGGATTGAATAAAAAGGGAAAAGATGAGTACCAGAATAACTAACTCTCTGTTTCATGATTGTGGATGCAAAATGACTAGCTGCCTCATGCTCCTGCCCTTGCACCTTCCTTATCATGGACTGGACCCTTGAATTGTGAGACAAAATATACTTTCACCTTTAAGTTACTTTTGGTAGGATTTTTTTTTAATCAAAGCAACAGGATAAGTAACTAACACAGCATCTTTGTTTTATTGTTTACCTTTCAGCATACTTTATATAAAGAGAAACAGAATTTTCCACATTATCTAGAATCTCTGTACATCACAAAAGGAATTTCTACAAATTGAATTCAGAGAGCACTGGGCAATATCTTCACCCAGGATTAGTGTCAATAAATCAAGATGTTAAGAACAAAACAAACAAACAAACAAACAAAACACTGTCCTAAAAGTTCTATCATTCAGGGAGCCTACCATCATCTATTAAGTGTTACTCTTGGGATGTTCCTGCAGTCAGAGCTGCTCAGTGTGAGTATATCCAGGAATTTTAGTGGGATTCTCTGAGTCATGACCCATACTAGAAATTTTGTATGAATCCATCAGTGGGAGAGGTTCCAGAAAGACAGTCTGAAGAAGCTAAAACTTTGGATATGGCTAAGATGCCAATGTTGATTTCTCTAACTTCATCATAACACTACCTTAAAGCTTCCTGTTTATGTTACTTTGAGGTTTCCCATCAAGGTCTGTCTGTTTTGTGTCCACAGGCAGAAATTTTCCAGCCAACTGCTATATGCCTCTCTGTTAAACCCATAGCATTATTCTTCAAAATCTTTCATCCACTGGGAGCTTAGACTTTCAAATTATTCTGACAAACACTTATTTCTGTAGACTAAATGATCCTTCCTTTGCCAAGAAGCTACTGTATTTCATAGTAAAGGAGACATTGGTACTTCCTATGTATACATTGCTTGTTACCATCTAGGTTCACTCATGCTCTGATGTTATTAGTCTTAAATGCTTTAAATTTCCCTCTTCTATGTCTTGTCATCTCTCTTGGAACAGAGTTTCATAAAACTGTATTTCATGCCAACACTTTGACACTAATTGCAAAGAGTCCTGACCTTTTATTTGACTAAAAGACATCTGTGCTAGTTACGTTTTTGCCAACTTTACACAAGCGGGGGTTATCAGCTAAGAGGGAACCTCAATTGAGAAAAATGCAGGCACAAGGATGAAACATTAGAGTAGTCATTTCCCTAATTAATGATTAATGTGGTAGGGACAAGCCCTCTGAGGGTGGTACCACCCCTTGGGAGTTGGTCCAAAGTGTGTGTGTGTGTGTGTGTGTGTGTGTGTGTGTGTGTGTGTACACATACTTTTGATCATGGTCACTATCATAATAATAGGAAGTATATTAGGAAAACATGTTTGGATATAATTCATTGATTTTCATATATTAAATCTGAACTATTTTCTGCAACAAATATGCAAAATACAAAACAACAATAGACACAGAAAAGTGAATGGAGGAAAGATCACGGAGTCATGGGGTCTCAATCATACACAAAGAACTACAGGCAACTGCTGAGAGTAGAAATAGTCATCACCAAGGAAAGAGCACACCAAATAGTTATCTTATATCAAATAGTCAACCTTGAAAACATACATACAAGTTACACTATACAGACTGGACAGGTTTTATATACGTGTGTGTGTGTGTGTGTGTGTGTGTGTGTGTGTGTGTGTGTGTAACAACAATCAATGAAAAAAGAAGTCATGGACTTGAAAGAGTTCAGGGAGAGATATATGAAACTGTTTGGAGGGAGGAAAAAAGGGAGAAATGATGTAAATATGTTATGAGCTCAAAAAGTAAAGAAAGAATAAACAAAATAACAAAACTGTATAGTAATAGGAACCAGAGGAGTTTATATTCATATCATTTCATGGGACTCAAGGCTACTCCAGTTCTAGTGTGTATCAACTCCATAATAAGGTGGATCTTATGTGAATTAAAACTTGCATTACATCTGCCAATGTGAGAGGCACATTCCAAGGTATATGCAAATTGTCAAGGCTGTCTTAACAGCCTTTGTATTTTAAATTATGTAGCTCCCCAGTAACTGATTAATGCTAGCTATTCAACCATCTGGTATGTAATGACACCCTTGGTTAAATGGAGAGATTGTTTTTCCCTACAATCTATGAGAGGCCCACACCTGGCCAACCTTGAGTGGAATAATACACAGTAGCATGTGTTATGGTTGAAACAGAGATGCCACAGAGGGCCACAAAATGAGTCTGTTACCAGGCAGAAGGTGAGTGTCATGTAACTGTGAATAATAGAAGGGCAAAAATGATAGAGGTTGGAATAGGGGGAAGTCACACCTGTTGAATGCCATTTAGTGCTTAGGATTATAACTATTTGTTTTCGCTTCTCAATAATTTCATGAAGTCTGCAATATCACTTAACGTAAAAAAACTGAGACTAAATATCTTATGTTCACATTATTATTTATTGTATTATTGAAATTATAATATAATTAAACTGCTGGTGTCTAGCCTCAACTTGGGTTCAGGTCCTGAGGCAGGGAGGGGGCATAGGCACCAGAAAAACTTCTGACCACCAAGTGGATTGTACTCAAGTAGCAGCCTCCAATAGCTCAGGCCATCTTTATTTATACTTAAACAGAATTTTTCTTATCAGGGTTGCATGAATAGTTTTATTATTGGCTTCTATTTTAGACTTTAAGAAATACATCACAATTTAAGGAATATATTGTGATCATTATAAAAGCCTCCATTGTTCCCCTTTATGCTTCCCCAAATACACCTTCCCACCCTCTGCATAACCTTATTCTAGACATAGACTTCAGCATTTTTGCAGGCTTAACTAAATATCGAGACAGACACATCCTGCTCTTGCAGAACTTATGTCAGCTGGCAGCTACTTGCAATTACAAAGTTAAAAAATAATAAACATGGGCACAATGCTTTAAGGACAACAATATTCAAACCCAGGCAATTCTTCCATGTCTGCAAGATATGCATTTATACAGTTCCTTTTTTACAAGAGGGTCCCATGTCTCAATCTCTCTGTAAAAGGCAGACTTTGACAAAGTACTCTTTTCCCATTTCACTATACCATACTTTTCCCGCCAATAAAAAAGCCTATATAAGGTAAAGCTGGATCTATCCATCCTACATTTTTTTTCTCTTGGAACATACCAGATCCTACCAAGGATTCTACACTTGGTGTCCAGGGAACTTATTCTCAATAGTTGGCACTATGTGTCTTCCCGAGGCTTTCTTCCTAGTCTGTGTGTGCACGCCCTGCTCTCCTTTCCCGAACTGTGAGACAGGGTTAATGTTTTAAGTGTTGTTTTCTCATATGTGCCTAACTATTTCTATTGAGTAAGAAAAGTTACCAGGGCTGGGAGTTGTAGTTAGTAATTCCAGTAAGAGATTTAAGAGACATTGATCCCTTGCTGAATCCTTGGGGAAAATATTTGAAAAGGAACAGAATTTCCAGGGGAAATTACAGCTGTTGCATGTGTGACTGACAAAGTAAAACTAAAATCCACCCAAAGAATCATCAATATGATGAGAGAGAGAAGAGCCTGCAAGCTGCATGAATTCTGCAAATTCCTACATTGTCCTATGGACTACTGATCCTTGCCAAGTGGGAGTCTGTTTCCACAGGTGCTTTGCCCCAAGGAAACCCACTGGACAGGTAGTCATATGCTGATCCGAGACTATGCTACACAGCTCCTGACATCAAACTATGTCCCCTTTTGTCTTCCTTCAAACCATAACATATAGCCCTCTTTGCTTTATTTCAAATGTGTGCCCTCTTTCGTCATTAAGTGTTTTTACATGCATATACACATATGTATATACAGATATATACCTAACTCGATTTCTACATGATTCCAAATGTTCTTCCTCTGCCACAGTGTCTCATAAAAACATTTACCATGTTTAGACTTTTAAAATGGCTGTGAAAAAAAATGGCAACAGGGTGGTATACTGAACCTGAGTAAGTAATTATACAAGACATAAGGTGGTATGGTTGACCACACAGGAAGTCTGGGTAGGGAAGTAAAAGACAATGAGTATGTCGAGCTCTGTTGTGTGATGTCAAATCTTGTCTTTCTCACCCTACAAGTCTGACTCTTGAATGCCTCCCTTAACTTCCTATCTAAATGAAGAGTGTAAAATATGTATATTCTGATCTTGTGTTTCCCAAATTCATATAGATACCCAACAACTGTCCCATTTTGCCAGAGATTCAAATCTTTTTATCTTTGAGAAGGTGACATCCAACTTGATGTACATCCTTCTCCTGTGGCCCAATGTGGTTAAAGGTGATTGACCTTTTATCTTTGTTCTTGCTTGTCCATCTATCCTCAGGGTAAGGCTTTGTGTAGAAGAATTTCTAAGCTATCTTATTAAATAAAAATAAAAAAACAAAACAAAACATGGAGCCAGAAATAGGGGTGAAAAGCTGACAGAGATCAGAGGAATCGGAACAGCCACCAGCTAATCTTACCTCACCATGCTACAGCTTCCAAAGTACGAGCTACTTCCTGTCTTACTCACGCCTTTATTGCTTTGCTGTCCTGCCTTCTCATTGGTTATCTTAGCCTAGTTACCTCACTTCCTTGCCACTGTCTGTCTGTACAGACCTCCAGGTCTCTATGGTTGGTACTGGGATTAAAGGCATGTGTCTTGACTCCTCTGTTCCCTAGTGTGACCTTGAACACACAGAGATCTAGATGGATTAAGGGCATGTGCTAACATTGCATGACTTCTGTTTTTACCAATAGTGGCTGACCTTTATCCTCTGATCCTCAGATAAATTTTATTGAGGGACACAGATAAATTATCACCACAGCTTTGACTTTCTGTGTTGTTTTCATTAGTCCCTGATATGTTCCAACATGTATGACCCTTTAGCCTAATCTGCTGTTTTGCACTCATAAAACCTGTAGCTTTTCTATAGCTTTGACTTTGAGCATCATTTACCATTCAGGTCTCTCTCTGCACTGAACTCTTCTGGTCATTAACCTTAATTGAATCAAGCAGAACTCACAAAATTTATACTAGAGTTGGTTTTCGCTAAGGGGTCACATGGATACTTTCTCCAGTTTCTCATCATCCTTTCCATTTCAACCTCTAACTTCATTTCTTACTCACGTGGTTGAGGTCTTAACACTCTGTAAAGCCACCCTGAGCAGTCAGGGCAATGTCAGCACTTATCCTAGAAAAAAGAGCAAATATCCTGGCTCTGGAAGCCACCTGAACTGCATTGAGATTTGTCACTCAGGTTTCAGATTAACTGATATTACCTGGTTCCAGAGGGAATTTCTTAGTATAAGGACATGTTCTTCCTCAGACACTTAGCACAGGCTTTCAGTCAAGGGGCACGCCAAGCCTTTTCAGAGAGGAGAAATCTGTCAAGGATACTTAGCACAAGGTCTTAATCAGTGGGCACGTAACACTCTTCTGAAGGGGGAAGTCCTTCATGTCCAAGTCTTGTTAATACCCACAGATGTGGTGGGACCTTCTCCCAGGAGACTCCCTGTGTCAATTGTGAATTTATTGGTTGTTTCCTGCACTAACTTTGTAATTTTGGTTTCTCTTTTCGGCTCTGTATTTTAACTTTGTTTTTATTACCACTGACTTCTGACCTTTTGTCTAATTTCCACCTTTTGTATCCTCTTTTCCAGTTTTGCTTTAATCTTCTTTTTGGGATACCCCTTCGTTTCCCCCATCCTAGATGAAATAAGGCCTTGTATTTACGCCAATTCGTCCACTGTACTCTTATCATTAACTTCTCCCTGGTGAAAAAAACTGGTGAACAATTTAGCCAAAAACAATTGAAAGTCCAAGAACTGCTGGAACGAGGTCCTGTTTCTCCCCATCATTACTGACTATTTCACTGGTTTCTTTGCCCAGATTTTCTATTTTGAAAGAAAACCAGAAAAGTTTTAATAATGCAGTTTTCTTTTTCTTGATCCCAAACCATCTTTCTATCCTATATGGTCTTTTTCCTTGGCTCTGTAACTTGAGTTATTTGATCTAAAAGTCCATAATGAATTTTTCTTGCTCTTAATTAGATCATTAAACCAGAGGTTGAGATCATAACATGTCATCCTAAAGTTATCTATTTAATCAAGATCTTCATTTGTTTTTATCACACCAGGTTTAGAAAGCAATTCCAAAGTGCTTTCCAGGGTGTTAATTGGTCTTTTAGGGTCTTTTGCTTTTTTCTTTTTCTTTCTTTCTCTCTCTTTCTCTTTTAATATGGGGATGAATAGTGGGTTCCAGTAGATGTACAGTGATTCGATGATGTCACTTACTGACTCTCTCCATCTGCCTCTGCTCTTCGCTATTCATGTATCTTTGACTTTTTCCTTAAAAAATGTGTCAGTCTGTGTAGTCTGTACTATTCTATATATCTATGTAAAATTCAGTATCTAAGAGAGAAAATCTGTGCTATTTCTCTTTCTGGATCTGGCTTATTTCACTTAATAGTACAATCTTTGTTTGTATCTTATTTTTCCTTTGCAAATGACATAGTTTCCTTTTTCATGGTCTAGTAAAACTCCAAAAAACAGATGAGTTTAACTTTGACAATGGTCTCTCATGATATTTCAATATTGTGGGCCATTCCTAGTTATCACATGCTTCTTTCATCAGCAAAAAAGACATTAAAGACAGCTGCTCTTAGCAGAGAGACAGTGTTTTTTTAACAAACTGCTTTAGTTGGCAACATCTAGAGCGAGAGAGGGCTTTCCAAATCATATGACAAGTGAACTAATTATATAGCCAAGAGGTAGCAAATAATCACCAGGGTCTTTCAAAGTTTAATGACCATCCTGTAGTCACATCATCACCTGAGAATCTGTAATAAATGCACACAACCAGTTTTCCAACAAACCTACTGAGTCAGAACCTGAAAGATGGCTCTGAGCATTTCTGAAGCAATGACTAGACTCCCAAACAAATCTGTCAAGGACTGGAACTATTACTGATCACCCCTGGTTACTTGAAGTATTACGTGTGTCTTTTCATACTTACAGCAGTAGATCAGTTTGCTAGTCATCACCCATTCCTAATGTTCATGCCTCAATAACCTACTTCCTTTGCATCACAGCTGGACTTCCATAGACAGGATCCTTACTAAGATGGTGATCTCCTTTTATCCATCTTGCCTGTACTCACTCCCTGGGTTTTCTAGTTTGCATATTTTAAGCAAGCAAGCAAGCATGAAATTTTTACCTTCTGAGAAAGGAGGCAGCCCCTGTACAATCACCAGCAAGAGTCTTTAGATCAATGATTTTAGAGGAAATTAATCTTGGCAACAACAACACAAGATAGAGGGAACGTATTTCTTGCCTAAGTTAAGTTTTCAGATGAGCCTACAAAGTTGGCCAAAGGTCCTCGGCGGCAACCTTGTGAAAATGATCCTGAAAAAGAGGATCAAGGTGAACTGTGTCAAGAATTCTGACCAGAGTTTGAGATCAGAAATGGGTCTCATAGATGTGTGTGTTTCCAAAAAAGTTGTGAGAACTTTGTTATCCTAGAGTAGAACACACACACACACACACAACACAAGTTTTTTTTTTTAATTTGTGCTTTTTTCTTTGTTTTGGCTTTGTGTTAGTTTTATTTTTTTTAAGAGAGAAAAAGAATAAGAAGTAATGTATTTCATCCGAGTGTGTATTTAATGACAGTATATTGTATTAAGCATTGTGCTCCACATTAGTTCCTGTAGAGACAATAAACACCTTTGAAGAAGACACGTGTCTTCTTTTTAAAGAGGGATTTTTTTTTTCTGAGTTGACTGTGTAATATGTGGAGAAAAACATAAATTAAGCAAATTATCAAAATTACTAAAAACATGGTGGTATAAGTAGCTAAAGTTGGAGAATAATATTGTCTCTCAATTATGAATCAAATATGAGGCAGAATCTGTAAGCCAAGCTTTTAATTTTCATGCCAACATGAATGAATACAAATCATGAATCCCATTTTGAAATGAAAAAGTTTAGATTGAATAAAGAACTTTTCTTCACTATTTTACTTTCTATTCTTTAAGACTCTCGCGTGATGTCTTCTCATCCATCTACCCTCCATTCCCCCTTCTCTAATTCCCCTTCTCCCCTTCCACCACTTTTCTTCCCAACTTCTTGTGCTCTTTCTAAAACAAACAACAACAACAAAACAAAACAAAACAAAAAACCCAAATAACAAAAAAGGCAACAACAACAAGAACCTGCTGAGTCTGTCTTAACTCTGCCGCCATGTGCTTGGGTCACTTATGTAGGTTGTTATAAAGCCATGCTAAATTGCCGAAACACATCGTGAACATGGAACTTGAACTATTGCACTGTCCTAACTCCGTAATGCAGAGCGATGACTCAGCTTGCTCCCGACAGTGCACATGCAGGTCCCTTCTGTTCACAGCATAAGATAGACACTTGGCTTTGTCTTTTAACAGTGGTTGAATCCAGGACAGGCACCAAAATGACACAGAGAAACCCTGTCTCAAACAAATAAACAAACAAAAAAAACAGTGATTGAAAGGATGGCATTATGTTTATTTAGTTACAGACTCATTAACCAAAAATTCTTTAAATTTTACTTCTTTATCTAGAAAACTTTTTACCTACTTTATATGGACTTCTTGTTTCAGAAGATTCTCATTAGTACTAATGGAAACACTTGCTCCAGTAAGACTTCAGAAACACAACTACTCAACCTATAGTTGAGATGCTTCATTCAGAGTTGACTTCCTACTCCTCATTCAGTCTGTTGGTTAGGTTTACCTCAAAGCTATTTGTTTGGCTGCCTGACATTTTTTATCTGTAGTTTTATTTCAGTTTGGCCTATCTTAAGTGAGTCTATTTCTTTGTTAAATTCTACTTGTACTAGTTCAATCAACTGTTTGTGTCTTCATGGTCTTCTCTGAGTCATTTATTTATCACCTCTTTAAGGCCCTTGAACATACTCATAATGCTACTTTGAAGTCCTGTTTCTGTTCCTGAGAAAAATTATTTTCCTCCGGACATATGATGATATGGTTGCTGGTTTCTGAAAGAACATTAAGTCTTAGTTGTTCCTGTTTGGGTTTTGTAATGGAATCTAGGCATCCGGAGTTTTGATGCTTGTGGGGCTTCTCAGTGTGGACATATTGCTGTACATGCAGATTAATGCATCATTAAACCATCATCAAAAAACGTCTTCTTTCAGTAGACGGTAATTGACACAGATACTTACAACTGGACAATGTGAAGAAAGCAAAAGCAATCAGCCATTAATGATATGACTTTATCACATCCTTCCCTTCAAAAGGCTCAGGGATCTATACAGAAGAGAAGACAAAATGACTAAGATGTGGTATATGTCTCCAAAGACCCAGCATTTTCCAGATACAACAGGGCTAATGCACCTATGAACTCACAGAGACTATTACAGTGTGCACAAAACCTGTACAAGTGAAAACCAGACAAAATTCCACCATTGAAAAGGGAAAGCAGACACAAAGCCCCACCCTAATCAAGAATCTATTTGCAACTGTTAGATTCTGGGAGAGGGAAAATCAGTTTTCTTCAAAGGAATGACACTGAATTTCAACCACATTCCCAGGGCAGGACTCATTATGATCGGGAATATGAGGCCAACACACACACACACACACACACACACACACACACACACACACACACGCACACACGCACAATGATTTTATATTGGTTTGTGTTTTTTTTATTTGTTTTTGTTTTGTGTTAGTTTTATTTTTTTAAGAGGTGAAAAGAATATGAAGTTGGTTGGGTAGGGGAATCTGGGAAGGTCTAGGGAAGGTGAAAAAATATGACCAAATATATTTTATGAAAAATATAAAAATAAATTATAAATAAAATAACAAAAAATAAACACAATGTTAACTCCCTCTGACAAAGTCTATTCCTGTGATCATCTAGTATTGATGTGTACTAAAATTGATGGAAACCTATGAAAACAAAAGACTTCTGGACTGTGTCCTATCAAGCTCAATTCTTAGTATTGAAATGGGACCTGGAGTCAAGCATGGTGGCACTAACCTGCAATCCTATCACTTGGGAGGCTGAAGCAGGAAGATTATGGAGAGTTTAAGGGTGTCCTGAACTCCATGGTAAGCATCAGATCTGCCAGACCTGTGTAGCAAGGCCTACTGTCCAAAATCCAGGAGAAAGAATGGAGGAGGAAGGCTGAACTCCTGCCTGTTTACTAATTTTCTAGGTTTTGTTGTTGTTGGCACCAACATTTGAGTTATTGTTGTTGTTTAACATTGAGAAAATGTATTGGCAAGTTTATGAAGTTAATTTTGTTCTAAAGCAAGTGAGTTATGATCAATTAAATTTTGGGGAAAATAATAGGCTGCATTATTATTTTCAAGATTTTACATAGTTTTCAGGAATGAGTTACATTTTATTTGTGATTCTTTCATTGAAGTATAATATGTATTGAAGATTAATTTGGGAGAATTAAGATTGTAGAATTAAGATAAAATTGCCCAATATTAATTAAGTGTTGGTCATATCACTTGGACTAATTGAAGAACACTGATCTTGACTAACTGGGTGAGCAGAGGTCAAGAGAACAGGTGGTGGGAGCCAATTTCATAAGCATCTGTTTAATTTTTGGCTCTGTGAGTTCCCTGAAGTTGATCAAAGTAGAGCTATGATCATTACCCAAAGATTGCTTGGAGAGACTGAGCCTTGAGTGATGGGAAGGAGCTAATTAGAATCTCACCTTTCCAATCTGGAGAGTGATAAAGTTTAAATAAAATTGGCAAGCAACAGGCTGACCTGATGAAACCAGTCTCTCACCATGATTCTTGTTCTGCTTACAACAGACTTCTTTTTGTCCTATTTTTCCTAATTCAGTTATATACTTTTTCCAAAAACAGTTACCTTTTTCTGTGTCCACTCACTCCTATTATTTGAATAATTGGATTTCACATCATCATGAATTATTTTAGAATCCAAATAGATCACATTCATGAGTTACTCTGACACTTACACAGATGTATTCCTTTTAATATCCCTAGTAGTTTATTTGGGGAAAAAAAAACATTAGTCACAGTACTCATATGATTTTGATTTGCTAGCCATAGAGTCTGTCAGGAACACTTGCTGTGAAGTGTTATAATAGGGTATGTGTTTCTCTTTCGGACAGAATACCTCTGTGAGTAATAAATACCAGAAAGATCTGAGTTCAGAATTCAGAAGATTATATTGCTTAGTCATAAAAAGATCTTTTCTTTAGTTTTAATAGCCAGCTGAAGAAATATTTTTAATGAGGTTTTGTGAAAGTGTGGCCCATAAGAATCTTCCTCACATCACAAGATATGGGTTGACATCTACTCTAAATTTTTCTGGAAAAATAACAAAACATGAGAAGCTTCAAACATAATTGTCACAGCCTGTTCTTTATGCTAAATATTTTATTTATCTCTTAACTATTGTTTATTTGAAACTTACATACATACTATTTAACTCCACAGGACATAAATTGTCCAGCTAGGAAATACATTCAGGGAGCTGCTAAATACAGCTACATTGAACTACAACTCACATCCTGACCATCATCAAGAAAAGGGAATCCTCGGAGCACACACCTAACACCAGACATTTCCTTTACTCTAAGAGCTCTTCACCTCCGCATGCCCTATGAGTAAAGCATGTTGCTGAATTTTGATGGCAATAAATATGAATAGTAGCTTAAATTCTAATGTTTATTTCTAGAATCTCACCAGAATATCCCCTTACAGAATTAATGGTTATTAACTTTGGAACAACATCAGAAAAAGTTATATATTATATAATAAAAGGACCACTAAGTACTTCAATTCATCTCTATTTCAACTACTTGAAAATCAGCTAAGGGACTATTTGATATACTTCTATTAAAATGTAATTGTAATGTATTTGAGGAAATTTGGACTTCCTCTGGGATCAAACACTGGCTTCAGAACACATAGCTAGTCCTTCCTCTTGAAACCCATAGGTCATTTGTGTTGAACACTGGGCTCAGGTATCAATGTAGAAGAAAATGGCAGCTCACAAAAGCAACAACTGTTGTACCTCTAGCAACAAAGTCAAAGTAATGCTACCTCATTTAAAAATTGACTCTCTGAAGTTCCCAAATATTTATTTCTAAATTTCTTATACTCTGATTAACAAAATCAGTGACAGAATGAAAAATTATAGAAATAAATTTCCTTGGATGGGATGTCAAAGTCCAATTTGAGACGTGTCAACACACATGACTAGTTTTTCTTCTGAAAATGAGCATAGTATGTCTAATAAATACTCAAATGCATTATTATGATAGTTAGAGAAGTAAAATGCACAGGACTTGGCATGAAGCGATCTTGGCTCTTTCTTTTTTCACAATGTATTTCAAGCTTAGAGTTGAAACTTTATTACATACACAATAATCAAACACTGCTTTGGGCTCTCATTTCTACATTTTTAATTTATTTTTGTATCTTAAGGGTAGCAACTACTTTCTTTTGACTTTGTATATGCACATTACTCAGTTCGTTATGGCTTCCAGTTAAACATCATTTTTTATTATCAAAATACTGTATATGAATATCAAACAGTTAGTGAAAGTATCAGGTAAATGACTTTATATATATGAAGAACTGATGTTTTTATTACAAATAGCTTCTTGGAACTCATATATGGTATTTATTATTATAGTATTATTAGGTATACCTAACTCCCTGGTAGGCAATGTCAATCAAAATATACACAAATCAAAACTTAGTACTCTTTTATTCGTATGGTCCTTATCTCATTTTCAGCATCTGTTTGAAAAGCTGAGTTCAATTTGAGCCCAAGCCTGACACCCTCACTGCTTATTCCTGTTTGAGAAATGTTAAAATGGAATGGCCAGCTGGTAAGATCCAGGTGTGAGAAAGAATTGCACTCTGATCAGAATTCTGTTAGAGTCCTTCAAATTAGCCTGCTAGCATTTGGGAAATCTTTAAAAATCACTTCATATATATTTTTCCCTTAACTCTCTATCTTTCTAAAGACCATCTCAATATTGGGTCAGATTATGCATATTAAGGGATCGGTAAAAGGCAAACTAATTTAAGCTGAAAGCACCGAGCATTACAAATGACCCACAACGGTAAAGCCTGGAAGATAAGAAATGTTTGACTTTTCAGCTCCCCAAAACTTAGGCCAGAATTTTCTAAGTTTAGAAAAGTTTAGACATTAAGTCTAAGCAATGTTACAATTTTTTTTTGGATAGAATATTGAATAACATCATGTGACTACAGCAGATATCTAAATTCTTTGGGCTTCCCCCTCTACCTTGTTTTAAATTTATTGAGACCATATGTGTTGTTTTCCTTTTATAGATCACGAGATAACAATATGTTACATCCTAGGCTGCCACCCCACGTTTGTTCTTAACTTTATTTGAGTAATGCCATATACATCAAGAGTCATCACTAAGTATTAAACATAGAAGGTTTAGAAACTAATAAAGGTAAAGCTTTGGCCTATTGACCCAAAATACATGTCCACTTCTAGTCTGATAGTTATAGATTTAAACATTAAAATTATTCCACATTCACTCAATATTCATCTTCCAGAGACTGTATCACTAGCATTTTGTAGGCATTTGTTAAAGACACATAAACCAATCTGATGTGATTATGATTTTGAATTGCTTAAAGTCTAGTATAAGAGACAGAGGATCACAGTTCATGTGTGAACTGTGAACCAATGGCTGAGGGGCCCCCAACTGGATCAGACCCTCGGAATGGGTGAGACAGTTGATTGGCTTGATCTGTTTAGGAGGCATCCAGGCAGTTGGACC